>JAMJFZ010000094.1:8357500-8560000 GCA_026225945.1 Cricetomys ansorgei
TTATTGGCCATTTGTGTTTCTGTCTTGAAAGCTGTGCATTTTATTAGCCCACTTGTTGATTGGTAGTTGTGTTTCTTTGGTATTTAACTTCTGCAGTTCTTTGTAGATTCTCAACATTAGCCCCTGTTTGAAATATAGATGATAAAGTAGCCTTCACATATACCAACAGTATACTCCTAGAGAAAGAAATGAAGAAAAATATCTCATTTATAATGGCTTAGGAGAATGAATTATACATTGGAATATACCTAACCAAAGAAGTGAAAGACGTTTCCAATGAGAACATCGAGACGTTGAAAAGGAAATCAAAGAAGATCCTAGATGATGGAAAGAACTTCCATGCTTTCGGATTGGCAGAATTAACAATGTGAAAATGACAATATGACCAAAAATAATTACAGATTTAGTGCAATATCCATCAAAATCCCCACATTGTATTTCACAAACATAAAAAAAAAAAATCTAAGAATTTATATGGAATCATAAAAGACCACAAATCTCCAAAACAACTCTAAGAAATTAGAGTGTAACTGGAGCTGTCACAATATCTGACCTTAAATTATACTATAGAGCTAAAGTGCTCAAGGCAGACCTACTGGCATAGAAACAGACATGTAGACCAATGGAACAGAATAAAAGCCCTGGAAGTAGACCAGTAAGACTATGGCCACCTAATTCTTGACAAAGGCTAAAACATACAATTGAAAAAAGAGAACTGGTGTTCTTGAAAACAAATGCTGTTGACAAAACTAGGTACCTCCCTGCAGAAGAATGAACTTAGATTCATGTCTCTCCTTATATAAAATTCAGTTTGAAATGGATATCAAAGACCTTAAAATACGAAATGCTGAAATTCCTAGAGGGAAACACAAGGGAAGCCAGGCATGGTGGTGCGGACCTTTAATTGCAGTACTCAGAAGCCGAGGCAAGCAGATCTCTCAGAGTTTGAGACCAGCCTGGTCTACATGGTGAGTTCCAGAACAGCCATGGCTACACAGTGAGACCTTGTCTTGAAAACAAAAACAAAACCCATCCAAGCAAAGAAACAAAGCACAGGCAATACTTTTCAAGACATGGAGTAGAGAAGTTTCTGAGCAGGACTTCAGTAGCACAGGAACAAGCCCCAAATACCAACAGAGGGGCTGTTTGAAGTCAAGAGTTTCTGCAGAGCAGAAGAACTGCTGACAGAGCAAGCAGGTAGCCCATAGAATGGGGAATGATTCTTAATAGTATCTTTCCTACTCCTACATTGGTCATTGTCCGGCATATGAAGGCTTTATCCAGTGAGAAAACATCCAGACTTAGCATTTGGATCAAATTGAGAAACTGAGTCCTAAATGACGGAGTCTGTGAGTGTGAGCCAGCTTTCTGTGTTACTAAGAGCAGATCAGTGTTTTAAGAATAGCTCACTGTTACTATCAGAGAATCGGGTTCCGGTGTTAGGTCACGTACTGAATTTTGACCTTAGGAGTTTTTAATAACCTTTAATTATAGCCAACTTACCAACTTATCACATATTTTTAAGTTTTAACTTTTTGCTACTGTTTTAAGGACAGTCTTTAGCCTTCTAGTTATTTATCATCAATTTTCCTTTTCAAAAAAGCCCTTTCTCTGGGACAACATAGTGTTTTACCTCATGAAATCTTTTCATATTTAAAGGATTTCCTTTTTCTTTACCCTTCTTTACCTGGAGCAAATTTTATATCTCTAATGTTTACACCCCCCTTTCTTACTTTAGTCTCTTGTGTTTTTACATGATTAGGAAACAGTTCTGGTGATATTCTAAGTAAAACCAAAGAAGTTTTATATGAAACACAGAAAATGTGGATACTGTGTTTTGAATAACTGGGAGTTATAAATACAGATACAGTGTGCTTCCAGTTAGAAAGTTCTAAGGTGCTCACTTCAGCAGCACATGCACTAAAATTGGAACAATACAGAGAAATTAGCATGGTTCCTGCACAAGGATGACATGCAAATTCATGAAACGTTCCATATTTAAAAGGAAAAAAAAAGTTCAAAAAGAAGAAGAAATTGTAATTCAGAGTTACTGCTGAATAAAAGGAAAGAAGTTATTGGAATAATCCATAGAAAACGTGTAAAAGAAAAGTCAGGTCTGTGCAGATCTAGAGGTTGCTTTTGAAAAGAAGAGTAACACATGGAAAGGATGAGGACGGGAAGAAGCTGAGGGCTGTTGGAGTTGATGAAGGGGAGGAGAGGAATCTAGGCGCTGTTGGAGTTGACGAAGGGGAGGAGGGAGGAGAGGAATCTAGGTGCTGTTGGAGTTGACAAGGGGGAGGAGGGAGGAGAGGAATCTAGGTGCTGTTGGAGTTGATGAAGGGGAGGAGAGGAATCTAGGTGCTGTTGGAGTTGATGAAGAGGAGGTGAGGAATCTAGGTGCTTTTGGAGTTGACGAAGGGGAGGAGGGAGGAGAGGAATCTAGGTGCTGTTGGAGTTGATGAAGGGGAGGAGAGGAATCTAGGTGCTGTTGGAGTTGATGAAGGGGAGGAGGGAGGAGCGGAATCTAGGTGCTGTTGGAGTTGACAAGGGGGAGGAGGGAGGAGAGGAATCTAGGTGCCGTTGGAGTTGATGAAGGGGAGGAGAGGAATCTAGGTGCTCTTGGAGTTGATGAAGAGGAGGTGAGGAATCTAGGTGCTTTTGGAGTTGACGAAGGGGAGGAGGGAGGAGAGGAATCTAGGTGCTGTTGGAGTTGATGAAGGGGAGGAGAGGAATCTAGGTGCTGTTGGAGTTGATGAAGGGGAGGAGGGAGGTGAGGAATCTAGGTGCTTTTGGAGTTGACGAAGGGGAGGAGGGAGGAGAGGAATCTAGGTGCTGTTGGAGTTGATGAAGGGGAGGAGAGGAATCTAGGTGCTGTTGGAGTTGATGAAGGGGAGGAGGGATGAGAGGAATCTAGGTGCTGTTGGAGTTGATGAAGGGGAGGAGAGGAATCTAGGTGCTGTTGGAGTTGATGAAGGGGAGGAGGGAGGAGCGGAATCTAGGTGCTGTTGGAGTTGACAAGGGGGAGGAGGGAGGAGAGGAATCTAGGTGCCGTTGGAGTTGATGAAGGGGAGGAGAGGAATCTAGGTGCTCTTGGAGTTGGGGGTGGGTGCTAGGGAGCTCAAGGCAGCCTCAGTGCATTTGCAGTCAGGTTGGATTCTTGCTGTTTCAGATGTTACTAAAATTAAGAAGTAGTGTTAGAATTTGATTAACCACAGCCACACAGCTGTCCTCTGAGTCACAGGCATCAGAGACCTTGGTCTCATTAATATGTTACTTAAAGTAGATTAATTGAACACGGAAAACTTTGCTGTATTTTAAGATAGCTAATTTGCTGATGAAGTAGTTGTTTCATGAAATTCTGTTAAAAGACTAGCATGGTTAACAGCTAAACCAAACTGATTTTAAAGCAAAACATTATAGTTCATTTCTTGATTATCATAATAGTTATTTTAAGTGAATATTAAACCAATTTTGAAAAAAGGTTATTAATATCTATGATTCTAATATTTGAATGACTCAGTTTACTTTTCCCATTTGATGATCATTTAATATTAAAAACATGTACATTATTTCTCAGATATGCCCTATATACCTTCTTTCATGAGTGGATCAAGAAACTTAAAGATGGCTAAACTAGAGGAGTCAAGAAATGTAGGCATTCCAGTAGCCCACATGGGTATGGAAAAAAACAACGGGTATTTTTATTAACTGTTATTCTACAAGTGTATATCCAAGCTAACCAATTTAGAAAATCTCTGGAAAGATGTGAATTGTAATTCAATTAACTACTCTTCAGTCTTTGTACTTTCTAAATTATAGGGCAAATTGAAGAACGTGATAAATGCTTGTAGTATAATGTTATAAACCATTCTGGTGTGCTACGTTAAAGTCATGCTTTTACCATCGCCTTTGAAATTCATCTTCACAGTCCTAACTTGTTCCTCTAACTGCAGATCACATTTCTGTCTGTCCATCAGCTTGTTAACATTGGCAAATGCGCACATTTCTATTTTAGTCACAGTCATCGGAAAGAAATCACTTTGTGTTCTAACTGCATGTTTTGTCAAACTTACCCTGTTGTTCTTTATTGAATATGTTTCTGATATGTTGCTGGCCTAAGCGAGGAGGGTGGCAGAGCTGACCGTTTCCAAGTGTAGCATGAGGGTTCAGCTCCAGAGTAACTGCCAAAAAGATGGCTGGTTTACCATATTTACACATAACTAATTACACATTTCCATTTTGCTTTTTAGAGGCCCCTGGAAAATATCCAGTTATGGAGGTATAGTGATATTTTCATCATGAGTTTTACCTATATGTTATATGAAATACACATTTGTTAAAACTGTTTCCAAACCCATCCAGCCTGCCATCAAAGGGACAGATCCTGTTCTGAACAAAACAGTAGGAAAGAAGGATCTGCAAACATTCAAACCAGGTAAATTGCATAATACTCTAAGGGAAAGTACAGCACATATTGGAAATGCTCAGCTTTCTGATTCCTAAACAGTTTTTACCCCCAGTTTTGTTGGAAAGATTTGGAATAATGGAACGGTGTTATTGGTTTCTGACAGTGGTGAAGAAACAGGAGCACCCTTGGAAGCTGGAGGAGTCCCCTTAATTGCCTAGGGGGCTTCAACTCAGTCAAACTCTGACACACAAAAGACTTTCAGGACTAGCCAGGATGAAGCAGAATTGAAGTTTTTGCTAAAAGTATAGAGAAAGGCACTCTAGAAATGAATAAAGCACACCTGAGCACGGGTATGCATGTCTCATCGAGCCATGATTTATTAAAAGCCCTTTTTAACATAGCTCCTAAGCAGAGGAGTGAAAAGAGAGACACTTAAGGGGAAGATGGCGTGCCCACGTGTGGGTGTGGGCTTCTCCGGGAAAAGATTAAGGATTAGCCATGCATTCCACTTCCGTGGCTCTCAAGTTTCATCTCAAGGTTTAGAAACCTTTTTTTCTTTGATTTTTCTCATTTTGATAAATAAGAGTATAAGGTGGCTCCAGAGGTCCCTTGAATGGAATTATAATCTGGTAAGGTAAAACCAGGGCTGTGCAAGGGCTTTACATCTTTTAGTGTAAATGGGGTTTCTGGAAAGACCCCTAGAAAACTATAGTCTACAGTTGAGAAGTCTCTAAAGCAAGTGGTGATTGTGCTGACCAGGGATGTAACAGATGCTGTGGCGGGGGTTCCTTTCTTGTGTTCCTACAGTTGCCATTGTCCATCAGTTATTAAGTGTATTTAAAAGAAAAAAAGGATTTTTAAGATAATAAGCTTCAACTCAGATGTCCCTACTGTAATGTTTCGGGACATTGTTTCAGCTCATATGTCCCTGGTACTTTCTAGGGATTCATAAAGGTTAATTATGAAACTTTAAGATTTTTTTTTATCTTCCCAAAGTTTGAAAATACTTGTTGGAGAGTTGGACTCGGCGGTACTACCTGTGTCCCAGCTACTTAGGGAACAGGACTCAGGAGTTGTGGAAGAGGTTCACTTGGACCCTGGAGGTTGGGACTGGCCTTGACAGCCAGCAGACTCCTGACTTCTGAAAAACGTGCCAACTAGAGTTCTCATGCTTGCTAAGAATAGAGCTTTATTTCTTAACATCAGTAGTGTTTGAACTTTAAATCATTTTACCTTGGCAGAATTACACTGATTATCTTAAGCCAGTTACATGTTCGGATTAGCAGATTGCACCCCATGCCTGCGTGTGCACGTGTGCGTGTGTGTGTGATTATTAAAAAGTGAAGAAACTACGTGATCATTTCTTGATGAGTTTGGTAAAAGAAAAAAAAGTTACTCAAAACAGTGATTCTGAAAGTTTGTGGTCTTAGGGTCCATTTATAATACTCAAATTACAGATTTTAGAAAGCTTTTGTTTAAGTGCGTTATGTATTAATATTTACTGTGTTGGAAATTAAATGCCAAAGATTCAGGTACAGAAATGCACAGTCATACAGGCTGCTACCCATGAATCCGTAGAATTATTGCGTTATCACATGTCCCACCGCTGAAAAACTCCACTGTACACTTGTAAGAAAATGAGAATGAAAATGACAAGTACTGTTTTGTGTGAGCTGATCTCTTGGACCCTTGAACCAATTTTGAATTCCAGGCATTTTCAGATCATGGCTAAAACCCCTGTTTTAGACGCACATCGAGTACATAGATGTCAGGCGGCCAGGCCCTCAGAGGAGCAGCAGGGGCTGAAGTCGCTCTGCCAGTTTCTTCAGTTTTTTCTTTTTATAATTGTTCACCGTATCTTCCCACTTGTCTTAGAAAGCTTAAGTCTGACCATTGTGCTTCTAAGGGAAAAATGAAACAAATACTTTTGTTATGTATGCATTTCCTGTCCCATGGCTCCCTACTCTTTGATTTCGTGTGAAGCTAGACTCATTCTGTTTTCACGTGGGAGGCAGTAGATGACTTACGGATATCATTTATTCCTGTAAACTTACGATGTTTATGTTCACATGGTGAACTCTGAAAATACTGGGTGTGTATCAAATAAGTCCTAACAGATGAAAAGAAAGTAGAAAGTTAGCCATCTCTGAGAGCATGGAATATGGGGCACGTGACATACAGTAATCCATAGTCAGTGTTGAGCTTGTAAGGCCGAGGACGATATGGGACTACTTCTCTCAATAAAAAAAAGAGCAAATTATATTTGTATCACTTGTGTCCTAGTGAAAACGTTATGCTCAGATTTATCAGACTGTAATTCTGATTTGACCTTTCCTAAGACTCATCGAATGTCTTGTTGATGATTGAAAACCCATTCACATCACATTCAGAGCCTAAAACTCAGGTGCCATGCACAGAATGCACGGAGTTATCCTTAGGAGGAAAAGGAACGGGCAACATTGGGTGTATTTTTTATTCATTAGGAAATTATATTCTCTGTGACTTGTATGACTCCGAGCAGACAGAAAACAGAATAAAGAGAATTCAACCTTAGAGTACTTCTGCATGTCTTCATAATATTGTAGATACGATTTTCAGATATTTTATTGTAAAGTGTGCTCTACATTTTATGTCCCTTATGCAACTTGCAGTCAAGCAATATATAAATAACACAATTAGGAGAATGATTCATTTTGTTTAAGCTAATCTTTAACATAAGTTTGACAAGCTTGTTTTATTGAACAATAAAGTATTCAGAAGAATATTGGTTTTTAAAGCAATACTGTATGGTTCTGAAATATAATATGAAAATGTAGTAACACAGGCCAATGATTCAACCTGTTGGGGAGCCAGGAGGAGGAAGATAACTTTGCTTAGACGTTTAAGGCTGGCCTGGGCAACTCCCTGTGAGACTCCATCCTTTACAAAAAGCAGTTTTAATTCTATGGCTGTACCACTCCTGTGTGGATTCCATCTGGTGTGTGTTATACTTTACATACCAGTTATTGCTTAGTTGTGTGATTGGTTTTGTAGCAACTAATCATGTAATATATATTTTTTGAATTGCCTATCAAACTAACATTGTGTCTTACAGAGGATTACCAATTATTTCCTAGACGAGTGACTACAAAATGCAAATCCAGTTTTTTAACTTTAAACAGTGTTTATGTTGCATTTATTTATTCATGTGTGTAGGTGTATGTATCTGTGTGTGTAGGTGTGTATGTGTATGTGTGTGTGTGTGTACGTGTGTGTAGGTGTGTGTGTTTATGTATGTAGGCATGTGTGTGTAGGTGTGTGTGCATGCATGTGTTTGTGTGTATAGGTTTGCGTATGTGTCTGGTAGGGGTGTGTGTGTGTGTGTACGTGTGTAGTGTGTATGTCTGTGTGTGTGTGTGTGTAGTGTGTGTGTATGTGTGTATGTATGCATGTGTGTGTAGGTGTGTGTGCGTGCATGTGTATAGGTTTGCGTATGTGTCTGGGTAGGGGTGTGTGTGTGTCGTAGTGCACTCGTGGAAGTCAGAAACAACTCGTGGCAGTTGGGTCTCTCCTTTCATCGTGTGGGTTCTTCAGATGACCTTAGGTCCTCAGGCTTGGAGGCGAGCACCCCTCCTACTGAGCAGACTCTTGCCGACAAATCCAGTTACTTAAGCATGCACGTGACTTTTTGGCCTTCTTTTTTGTTAACACTGGAGATATGATAAGATATGAGATAATATATAAGATAAGATATGAAGCAAAAACTACAAAATAAACACAAGCTATTAAATAATTCAGGTAGTTCCTTTTGCATTTTTAATGACTTTTGTAATGAAAAGAATCTTGTTTAAGAACTAAAATTTGTACATTTATTCATTAGATGAACTTTCATTCTATTCTAGCTACAGATGTTATGTCCTAAATACTTCTAGAAACATCCCCTCAGTCCAGCTTACCTGTAAAACTGTCATACACCTCACTTCTGCCCAACTTTCCACCTTGACTCTTTCTTCTGTCTCCCATGTTTCTGACATTACTAAACTGTTGGTGATGTCCTCTTCTTATATGTCCCATTTGGTACCACTCTCACATCCCACCTTTCAGGAACTGACCATTTCCTGCCCTTTATCTGGCTGACCTAGCGGTTTACCTTTAGAACAGCCTTCCCTGACATCTTTCTTTAAATGCTTTTGACCCTAGCACTTAGCAGAAACTCAAGAACTGGTTCTCGAGGAAAATGAATAAAATCATTATATGCAGATGGTTTTAAAAAAATTGTCCTGTCTAGTACAGGAGTAAAAGGAATATACCTGTAAGGAGGAAATGCAGTTCAAGAGGTAAAGATGTAGGAAAATTACTAAGATAGCCCCATGAAAAGCAACATCTGTTAATCAAAAAAGAGAGAATTACACGCAAAGAGAGTTTCACAGAGTAGACTTGATCTTGAAATAAAAGAAATTCACCAGAATAGTGGTTGGAAACATTTCAGATGCAATATAGCGTTCAGGGATAAAGATGTAAGAAGTAACAGTAATTTCAGAAGCAAAAGTCACTATTAGGAGATGAAATCGTGTGCACTGAGTTTATGTTTCTCTGGCATATTTAATGCCCCTCTCGGGATGTATTTACGTTGAGTGAATTTGTGCATGAATCACTGAGGCTTTTATATGTAATGAATTTGATTCCAGATAGTGTCCCACAATGACTTGTTGAAGTCTTGGATAATTAGAAGTATTTTCTAAGGGAGTAAATATTTAGCTTTGTAGCTAATGATTAAGCTTAACTTAAACTCTTAAATGAGAAAAAAACAAATTATTTATTTTCTTATGTTTATAAAGATTTTATCTAGCAGAGAAGTTTAACTGAATATACACATTTGTCTGCAGAACCAGACTTAGAAATGGTATCAAGAGAAGAGCAGAAAAAGCTCGGTAGCAGTGACGACAGCCAGCAGAAGGTACGTAAACGCTTAGTCACTTGTTTTGTGGGTCCTTTGCTTTAGTAATATAGCATGCTGGATGAGTGGCATTCAGACTAGCCTTTTAGGATCAGTAGATGTTACACACATATAATTTAATATGTGTGTGGGCAAGTGCATACATGTACAGGTACCTGCAGAGTCCAGAAGAAGGTGTAGGATCCCTTGGAGCTGAACTTACAAACAATGAGCTCAACAGGGTGCTGAGAATCAAACTCAGGTCTTCTGCAAGAGCAGTATGTACTCTTAACCACTGAACCATCTCTCTAGCCCCTATTACTTTATTTTTAAAACATTTTAACTAGTTATAAAATTTACAGTAGGGCTAGGGAGATTCCTCCTTGGGTAAGCGTGCTTGCTATGTAAGAATCTATACACCTGAGTTCAAATCCCCAACACTCGTGTAAAAAAAGTCCACCATGGACATGCGTGTTTGTAACCTTAGCACTGGAGAGCAAAGAGAGCGGATTCTGGGAGCTCAGTAACCAGCACCAAAATGACAAGCTTCAGCTTCAGTGAAAGTCCTGTGTCAGTGGAATAAGGCAGAGTGTTAGAGCAGGACACCCAGCATTTTCCTCTGGCCTCAGAACCCATACACATGTACACACTCATGCACACACAGGTGCATTCACATACATGCGTCATTCACTCTCCCTCAGTCCCTCCTAAATAACCCTTAAACTGTTCTCTGAACCAGCACATAAAATAACCTCGATTGCCTTTTAAGCCTCTGACGTGAGGCCTGTGGTATTGGGGTGTACGCATTAACTTTCTAACTTTATCTCATTATCAGAAACTGGTAAATACTCTAAATGGTTTCATCTTCTGTCTTAACTGAATAGGAGACTGTATTAAAACTGAACTCATATAAATTAATATACTGTCATAGTTTATAATTGGGACTGATGTTGCTCTTCTTTCTAATTGGTATTTATTGACTTTGGCATTTAATAAAGTTTGCCTCCTCTCCATTTAGTATCTTTAGAAAAAGGATTTACTGTACTCTTAATGTATGATGAAGTAAGTCTTTGTAATACTTAAAAAAAACTTGTAATTTTTTTTTTCGTAACTGTATCACATAATTCAGTATAGTGCAGACAAACCTGTTCAGCCTACTGGTTTACAACATCCTATTTGAGACTGAGGTAAACCTTTACTTCTTAGTTATAGACTAGTGTTTCGAAATAGCTAAGACATTATTATGTTTTACTAGTGAAATTTCAATTGTTTTCTAATTTTTCTTCGTGTAACCCTTTGATTATTTAAAAATAAAGTTCTTTAAAAAAATACAGCCTTATAGAAAGAACTCCTGAGAATAAAACTGTACATATTATTCCTCTTTCTCAGTATTCAAAACACAGGTCTCCAGTGTCAAATCTAAATCCCAGTTAAACTGTCAAGTGATAACAAATCAATCAAAACTAAAAAGACTTTAAAAAAGAATTCCTTTTCTATTGAATAATGGCTTTTTTACAAGATTTTTTAAAATTTTATGTGTAAATGTGTCTGGGCTGCATGTACATGTGTGCGCTGAGTGCATGCCTGGTGCCTGCAGACGGCAGAAGAGTACTCTGAATCCCCTGGAGCAAGAGTTACATATGGCTGTGAGCTGCCGTGTGAGTGCCGGGAACTAAACCAGTCACCATCTCTTCAGCAGCCCTGCAAAAAAGCCTTGTTCTGAAAAACAGGTTATCCTACTGTCAACTTTCCATTAAAGGTTGAAGAAAAAAGGAAGTTCAAAAATAATGAAGCAGAAATATCAGGAAATCTGCACATCAGTGCTGCTGACAGTGGTGATCGTGGGTTAAATCACCAGAGTGGAAAGACTGATCAGCAACTGTTTCCCGTGAAGGGGAGTGGGGACCATGACAGGTGAGATCGTGGCAGTGCTTAACAATGCATAGTTGTTACAGTCGTATAAAACCAACTCATTGCTAAATAACTGTTGTACATTTTTAGACGTATTCAGCCTTATGTGATGAATCGAAAAAAACAAGAGCACATAATTTTTCCAATTAATTAATATTTTGTTAAAAAAAAAAAAACCAGGATTAGCAAAAGTAAAGGCATCTTCATGTATTGTTAACAAGTGAAAATGGTAAATACCTTTTGCAAATAATTTAGTGACATGTAACATAATTTGAAATATACCATTTCTGTAACCTGGCTGCTTCATTCCTGAGGGTCAGAGCCTTCTGGAATAGGAAAACATGACTTACAAATACTTACATGCATACATATGTTAAGGATATTAGTATATTGTGTTACATATAATAGGTAAATAACATAATATATGTTATGGATATGTTATATATGTTTTGCATATTGCCTAAATATATATGCATATTTTAAGAATATCTATTTTAGTATCATACCTTAAAGTTGAAGATAATCTAAATGTTCCCCAGTAATGACAATATTAAGTTGTCATTTTAAAAATATAATGTAAAATGAATCACCACATTTATAAATTATGTTAGAGCTATAGGTATTGATTATTTCACAGTTGAATATTTAATACATTTAGTTTGATGGCTTAGTTTAAGGAAATGTTGTTACAACACATGTTGCTTTTTCATTTACATTCAGTTTTAAGAATTAAAAAATTCCTTCTGATGTCTTGTCTGACCAGTTGGCCTTCAGCGGTGTGGTGTTCAGTCCCGTGAGATGGTGTTCTTTATGTATTTCATTGTTGTTGGTATCTAGCTTTGTTCCATTGTGGTCTGATGGGATGGAGGATAATTATTTCCGTATTTGTATGTTGATGGAGATTTGCTTTGTGTCCTAATGTGATCAGTTTTGAAGAAAATTCCCTGAGAAGAATGAGAAGAATGCATCTCCTCACTGTTTGGGTGGAGTGTTCTCTGGCTGTCTGTTAGACCATTTAACTCCAGTGTTTCTCTGATTAGTTTTGTACAAATGAACTGTGGGGCAAGTGGGTTACTGAAGTCCCTCAGAGTCGCTGTGTTGGGGTTACCTTGTGGTTTTAGGTCTAGTAGTATGCCTTATGAAATTGGTCACACTCTGGTTGGTGCATGGTTTAGAATTGTAGTGCATTGGTTCTTTAATAAGTTGGAAGTGTTGCTCCTTATCTCTTGTTTTGGTTTGAAATCTACTTTGTCAGATATTAGAATAGCCATGCCTTTTTGTTTCTTAGGTCCATTTGCTTAGAATACTTTTTTCTTTCCTTGCTCCTTAAGATGGTGTCTATCATCGATGGTGTGCTTCTTGAAATCAGTAAAAAGCTGGATCCTATTTTTAATCCAGTCTGCTCATCTGTGTCTTTTTTATTAGGGAATTGAGAGTGTTAATATTCAGAGTTTCTATTGGAAGATGTTGTATTAGTCAATGTTCTGTAAAGGAACAGAACCGATAGGATGGATGTGTGTATTAAGGGGATTTATTAGCCTGGCTTTCAGGCTATGATCTGGCTAGTCCAGCAATGGCTCTCATGAGGAAAAGCTTGAGACTCTGGTAGTTGTTTAGTCCCTGAGGTTAGATGTCTCTGTCCCAATCTGGTACTGGAGCTCTGGGAGGATTCCTGGAGAGCTGCTGGTCTAGTCTGTGTTGGACTCAGAAGTTTAATTTAATATCAGTTTCCTTCTTCCACGCCTTTTCATGTAGGCTGCTATCAGAGGGTGTGATCCAGATGCAGGGTGGGTCTTCCCTAATAATCTAAGAAAATTCCTCACAGGAGTCCCCAGCAGCTTGGGTCCCAGTTATTCCAGATGTGGTCAAGTTGACAGCCAAGATCAGCCATCACAGATGTGTATTAACTCCTGTCATATTGTTGATTGTGTCATGTTTTCTTAGACTTGTTTTGATGAACTGTCCTGGCATTTTTATTTCCTGTGATCTCTTGGGTGTGTTCACTTTCTTTTCAGACAGAAGTATTCTCTGTAGAGCTGGCTTAGTGGTCATACTTTAATTTCTTTTATCATGGAAAGGTTTTATTTATCTTTCCATTTTAGTAGATGGTTTTGCTGGATATAGTGGTGTGGTTGGTATTTGTGGTCTTCCAGAATTTGGAATATATCTTTCCAGTATCTTCTGGATTTAGAAGTATTCTGTCAAACAACCAGATTATTCTGATTGCCCTGCTTTAAAATGTGGCTAGACCTGTCTCACAGCTTTCTTTATTCTGTGGTTTTAATGTTTACTGTAGTGTGTCATAGAGAATTTCTTTTCTAATCCTGTCTATTTCAAGTTCTGTAGGCTTCTTGTCCTTGGACAAACATCTCTTTCTCTAGGTTTTGGAAATTTTCTTCTATATCTTCACTGTGGTATTATTCTCCTCCTATCAATGCCGGTAATTTGAAGGTTAGTTTTTCATAGTGTCCCAAAGTGCACTCATGTTCTTTTTCTTTTTAATTTCTCACTGGCCTTCACTGTGATCGCACCCCCTGCTTTGTCTCCTGCTTTCACAGGACCCTCTGTTGCGAGTCTTTCACAGGACCCTCTGTTGTGAGTCTTTCACAGGACCCTCTGTTGCGAGTCTTTCGCAGGACCCTCTGTTGCGAGTCTTTCGCAGGACCCACTGTTGCGAGTCTTCCCACTGAGGCTTTTGCTTGGCTTATTGAGGTTTGCATTTCCAGCGCCACCTCAGCTTGGCTTTTCCCCAGCAGTTCTGTGTCTTCATACTGAGGTCCAGCCCCAGCAGAAGTTCAGCGACTGGGAAGGGAGAGGCGGAGTCAGCGGATAATATAAATAAAACCACATCTCTTGTAGATAGGGCCAGTTCTCTCTTTACGCGGCTTTTTCTCTCTCCTACTCTACTCTACTCTCTTGTCTCTTCTAACACAATTCTTATTCACAGACAAGTTTGTTATAACTAGAAGGCTTTAAGTCAGGGGTCTTTCTGCTTTTCTTAGGTAAAAGGAGAATATGCTGCACAGCTGTATGCCCTACAGGTGTACTCCAAACTCATCAGCAAACTTTTTATTACAGAAACCAGGAAAGAACGAATTTCATTTGTGGTTAAGGAAGTTCAAGCCTAACAATGGGCACCGAACTCATTTGTCATTTCTTGATCATGGGCCTGTCTTTCATAGGCGAAATTCACAGGCCCTAGCAATTAACCTTTCTTTGTTCTTGCTTTCCTAACCCTGACCAAACTAGTCCCTAGCAAAAATATGTTTTCTTACTTTTATGTTATTTCTTAGGTTACTAATGTTTCTTAGGTTAGTGATCCCAAGGCAGATGGCAAAACATCCTAATCTGATCTGTAACTATATGTGAAAAACACCTAATCTTCCTAACTATGTATGTTTTTTAGTTACTCTTTCTGGAGTTTTCAATTGTCACTACTTTTACTGAGTGGCATTGCCTTACCCAAGTGGCGCTGCACGAGGGAAAATCATCAGCACTGTTATGTGTGACAGTAACATTGTCCAGTGAGGAGTTAGAGACCCTCATGGAACTTTTATACCACAAGAGAGACAGGAAGACCACGGTAGCAACAAGCGCAATTAGGGCCCAGCAGTGGCAAAGGGCATTAAGGAGACAGTCCCCCGTGACTCTGTCAAACTGGGGTGGACTCATTGTAGGTGTGGTAGCCGGCGAGCTGTGCTCCTGAAGCTCCAGTGCTGGCTGCTGCTCCTCTGCATTGCTCCAGCATCTCGACTTAATTCCATTTTCATATCTTTGATTAGCATCTGCATTTCCTTCAGGTCTTCGCTTTTGTTATCTTGGGGTTTATTCAGCTCCTCTGATTTGTTTGAGCAGTTATAATCATTCTTTTGAATTTTTGTTTGAATGATCTTCTGGATCACTCTCATTGGTGTTCAATGCTGTGGAACGAGTAGTTTGAGAAACATGTCTGGGTTTTTTATGTTAATTTCTGTGCTGGAACTTATACACTGGAAGTAATTTGTGTCTCTCTTTCCTTTTGTTCAACTTACCTTCCTTCTTTGAATGTAAACGTGTACAGTGTTCAGGAGAGGATTAAGCTATAAGAGAGTTGAGACTTGGGTTGCTTTGTGGAACTGGTATTGATGACCGCAGGTTTGAGAGTTGGCTACTGTTTTCATGAACAGACTTTATCCAACATCACCCCACTTGCTGGTCCTCCCTTCTGCTGCCTTCTAGTGTGGTTCTCCAAGTGGCCTCGAGTAGACTCTGGCCACTAATTGGTTGGGGGATGAGATCTTGAGAAGCTGGGTGTGTAGTCAGGTGGCCTATGGAGTCGGGAGGGGCAGGGCCTATTTGGGAACACTTATAGGGTGAGAAGGAACAGGCTTAGTTTGAGGGATGAGGTTAGAAACCTGAAGGTGCCAGGGGGTCTGCAACACTTAGACTTGAGATCCCAGAGAAACCCGAGTCCTACCTATAGGGTGCAGTGGAGTGATGACTACCAGTGGCCCAGGGAAGGAAGGTCAAAGGAGATGAACTGCCTGTAAAATGGAAAGGAACAGAGGCCTCAGACAGGAGGGAGGCCATAGAAAAGAAAGGTGGGGCAGCTATGGGACAGAGATGAGCAGGGCCTTCCTGGCAATGTAGCAAAAGGAAGTCCTGGAGGATCCCAGTTGGTCTTTGGAATAGGAAGGAGCAGGCCTACCATGGGGTGTGGTGCAGGGAAGGCTAATCCTGCAAGGGCTGGGCAAGCCTGTGCGGTAGGAAGGAGCAGACCTAGCTAGAGGCAAAGTAAAGGGTACCCCTATATGTGTTTTTTCTGTAAAAAGTAATCTCAATTGCCTACTGACAAATGCAGCTTAAAACATTTTTATTTTACCTATTCGTTTGTTTGTTTATTTGTGATTGTGCACATGAACTACATTTAAAAGCAAAACTAAAAATGTAGCACAGAGCCACAGGTTACTCTTGTCTAATAGTCACTGGGGGCGGAGAGCTCCAGCCTTTGAGTATAGTGTTCAAGTTTACTTTACAGTCATCCCTTGCCACTTGCTTTTGTTTTACACCATTTACGTTCCTACAGAGCATGTAATCTTTGTGCTTGTAGTCTGTTCTGTAGGTAAAATGGGTTTCTGCTGCTTTTATTTCCAGGTGAGCTCTTGTGATTCTAACTCTTCTGAAAAACCTCCCTTAATGCCAAATAAGCCGTCTCATACATCACCTCTGATACACCACGTGTGCCGTCGTTGTGTATTTATGCCTTTGTTGAGCATATTTTTAGCTAGTACCTTATTAACTTTTTTTGTTTTCAGTAAAGTAAGATGGGAGTCAGAATTTCATCAAAATTAATTTAATTCTTTGTCAGTAGAATTACTTTTAAAATACTGGCTTTTATTAATGGGTTGTTTTTAAATAGTGGTCCTACCTTGCTTATGAAGGAAGCGAAGAGAAAGGAAAATGAAAAATGGGTGTCCAGAGACTCTGTTACGATGCCATTGGCTGCGAAAGCTGACTCACCAACTGGCGCTTCACTACAAATGCAGGACGCTTCCAGCTTAAGTGACACAGACCAAAGTGAAGCGAGGTAAAGCACGAGTTCTTTTCCCCTGTGGGTGAACGCTACCCGAGGCCGCTTAGCTGTGAATATAAAACACTGTTGTAGTCTCCAGGCGAAGAGCTGACCTGTACCAGTGATGCTGCAAGGGGAGGTGGGACAAGTGACTCCAACCAGTGCGGGTACGAGAAAGGGTCCCCGCGGAAGTCTGGCTGCAGGAGACAAGTGTGGACGACTCAGACTTTGTGTGGGAACGGTAACAGGAAAGTGGGGATAACTGAAGGAAAGCGCGGGACTTAAGAATCTTTGCAAGAAGTGTTTAGCATATGCTTGCACAACATCAGGAGTGGTCCAGCAGAGGAGTGTGTGCTTACTTAGTGTGATTTGGCTTGTATGTCTAAGTTATTAAAACTTGATATTTTTGTTGAAGATTTGTTATTAATTGTCCTTAGAATGTCTACTCAATTTTTTTTCAAGATTCATTTTTTTAGCTGGATGTGGTAGCACATGCCTTTAATCCCAAAGTTTGAGGCCAACCTGGTCCTGTGTAGACAGTTCTAGGACCGTACAGAGAAACCCTGTCTTGAAAAGAAAAAAAAAAAAAAAAAAGAAAAGAAAAGATATATTTTTAAAAATTTTAACTGGGCAGTGGTGGCATGCACCTTTAGTCCCAGCAGGAGGATCTTTGTGAGTTAGAGCGAGTTCCAGGACAGCCAGAGTTACAACAGAGAAACCCTGTCTCAAAAAAACAAATTTTTTTTTATATGTATGGGTGTTTGCCTGAGTGTGTGTGTACGTGTACACATATGTACATATGTACCATGTACATGCAGTACCACAAAGACCAGCAGAGGGTGCTCGATCTCCTGGAACTGGAGTCGCAGACGGTTGTGAGCTGCCATGTCTGCAAGAGCAGCATGTGCTTGTAGCCACTAGTCAGCCCACAGTTAGCCACTGAGTCAGCCCACAGTTAGCCACTAGTCAGCCCCACAGTTAGCCACTAGTCAGCCCCACAGTTAGCCACTAGTCAGCCCCACAGTTAGCCACTAGTCAGCCCCACAGTTAGCCACTAGTCAGCCCCACAGCCCATCTACTTACATTTTTCTGCTGTTAAGATCGCTCAGTGTTCGTCCTGAGCATGTGGAGAAGTGGAATGTACTAATATGAACTAAACATGAAAATGATGTCCTAAAAGCTAAACTGTTAGACCTTTTAAGTTCAGTAAAATAAAAAAGTATAAAATGATTCTTTTTAAGCAAATGTCATTGTATACATCATATGCTCAGTATTGGCTGAATGTATGAACAGTTGAATAAATTAATGATGCCTGTTTCTTTAGAATTAATTAGTTCATACAGGGAAATTTCCAAAACTGTGGAGGTATAAAGTCCTTTGATTTAGAAAATACAAGAGTCAGAAATTATTAATAATTGCAACTAGAAGTAGAGTAGTGCTGTGCATTCATTTGCTACTGTGTCACTGGAAAACAGTTGGAGATGGCAGGATTTTCCCACACTGTGTAGCTTGCTCCTGGGTTGTGCTGGGTCTGCCACTGATCGGCTCTGTGGTCCGGGCAAATTACCTGGTTTTTCTTTGCCTCACTTGTAAAAAACGTTTCTTAATGGTGTATTTCTTTCTATGAAATACATTTTTTTTCTTTGTCTTTGATCATCAGAACTTTGATCTAAGTTTGATTTTTCTGACCTGGGGATGTGGCTCAGTTGGTACAGTGCTTGCCTAGAATGCACGAAACCCGACACTTTATTGCTAGCACCCCTTTGTGGGCATTGGTGGCACACACTTAAAACCCCAGCACCGGTGGTTGAGGGAGGAAGCTCAAGGTCACCCTCAATTAAATAGAATATGTATGCATATATTTTAGTTCCATATGATATTAATAATTATGTTTGTCTCATTCTCTGTTTATAATCAAGTTCCCTTATAGAAATCATTATATTTTAAATAACCTGCAAACTTTATTGGTAAGAGAAATAAATTTCCAATGTATAGGTTTTGTATAAAGGTCAATAATCTTAGATATTCTTTGTATTTTACATAACATTAGTCTTAAAGGATTTATATGGATTTGTTTTTTATTTTAGGCCCACAAAGAAAACATCTAATAAAAATAGCAAGGTAATGTAAAAATAATTTAAAAAATGCATTTTGTTTTTAAGTGCATTATAATGCATTTATATTTATAATGCAGTGATATAAAAATATAAGTTAAACGATATAAAAGGTAAGGTAAAAACATGGTTTCATTGTTTACGGAAAGACAGTTACCTTCAAAAAGTAAGAAATAGTAGCCATTGATAAAGACATCCTCTGACAGCAGTGAGTTCTTTTCAAAAGTGTCTGTTTCTATTTGTATCAAACATTATTCTATATATAATGTAAATATTACGGAAAACATTTAAAATTGTCTTTATTTTATAGGTCAGAACACAAATAGCTGCTGCGGACAGCCTTGATGACTTACCTGAGTCATCGGGAACAGCCTCTGAGGACTGTGCGTCCCAGGGTCCTGATTACGAGAGCGTGCTGTGTGAAATCGAGCATCTCAGAATGGAGTGTAAAGGTATGGTCATGTGCAGTGGCAGACCTCCCTACACGTGATAATGTCTGCAGACTTTGTGCGACGGTGCTGTCCATGTCAGAAATATACTTTATGTAAAGTAGTTATACGGACCGGTTACGGTCAGCCAAAGAGCTGTAGTCATTCTTTCGTTGCTACTTCATAACTGCAATTTTGCTACTGTTACAAGTTGTAATGTATCTGATATGTAGATGGTCTGGGTGACCCCTATGGAATGGGTGTCTGACCCACAGGTTGAGAACCATTGATTTAAAATGTGTTTCTCATAGCCAGCATATAAGTGGATCTTTATTTTTATTTGTTGTGATGATCTGCTTTTCAGTTGAGTTTGTAGGCTTTTTTACTCAACAGGATTATTGACATATAGTTGATTCTTGAGCCATATGTAGTTTAGGAGGGTTAACTCTCTGCATAGTGGAAAATATGAATTTTGACTCCTCAAAACTTAAATTACTAATACCCTGCTGTTGTCTTACCACTAAAATAAAGTTAATTAATGTATTTTATATCTTATTGCATATGATGAAAATGAGATCACTTTGACGGTGGCAGAGGAATGGTTCTTAGGGAGAATGTTCACATAAAGTGCTCTCATGAGCAGTTGCTCGTAACACTTACACTCGCCACAGCAGCAACAGGTAGCTATGAAATTACTACGATGCAGTTACGTTTGTAGACCTTTATTTTAATCATAATAACAAATGCAATGTACAAGTATCTGCACAAGTTTGATACCTTTCATCTACCTGTAATAGGTTTGTGTATACTATATGCAGCAAATAGTATGGACAGTTATCTATGTAAATTTCATGCATTCATGCTTACTTTTTCCTTAGCTTTCAAGTGTTTAAAGTTGCATAGTTCATCCATAAGGATTTTTCAAATTGTTTCAAGTTGAAAACAAACAAACAAAAGCAGAAAGCTTGTTTGTAAGTGGACCTGCAGAGATTAAACCGTGTTTCTCAAGATCAACTGAAGTCTCCTTTGCCTGTCATCGTACTGTTTGGTTTTATCACTTTAAATCTGCAAATGCCGTTTGATTTTCAGGGTTTTTGAAACCATCTTTCATGACGCTTTCTTTTTGCATGTTACTGTGTGGTCAGTTAAGTTTCAGAAGCACCTTGATCCTTCCTGCTCTTGTTTTTTGGTTGAGTGGGTAGACAGACCAGTGTTCAGCTAGGGTTCACGCCCTACAGTGAGGCAAGACCTTTCTGGTCTGTGTCCATTATCTTGTCCATTGTGTTGGACCAGCCTGACTAAGGAGAATAGATGTTCTTGGTCTAATCCTTTCAGATGTTTTAGCCGTGGTTCAGGTAGTTTGTTCCTGTCTGTGCATTGTTCGATACCTGGCCAAGTATTCCAGGGCTCCTCTAGAGACCTGCAGGGTCTTTGTCTGTGTTGCTCTCTCTTCTCTGGTCGGTCTTGTGATCTCAACTCTGAACTTAATCATCTCACCTCAGCAAGTCTAGGGGCTCTACTTTGTGTTTTCCCTCGTACGTGGTGGGAAAGCCAGAGACCTGGGACATTCATAGAGTCCATCTGTCTCCCGTCTATTAAGGATCATTGTCTTGGCAATTATTACTTGAGATATTCAGTCTGTGTTCTTCTGTGTTTTGCCTGTGTGTTTTTCGTTTCGAGTAGGAACATGGCTCCACAGCTGTTACCTCATCTGGAAGACTGAAATAGAGGCTCATTGAATGCTTTTTGTTTTTTGTTTTAAATCTAACATGAAGTATTTGACTGAGTTTTGCTAATTTGTTTAACATGAAGATCTCCAAATCTATCCAGTTTTATATGAATAAAATCCCATTGTATATAAATTTCATACTTTATTTTTAAGCTGAACTAGAACAAGGGTCTCACCTGTGTTATTTGCAGAACTCAGTGCAATGTGTTCCACTTTAGTTTCTTTAGTGTACAAGTGATTGAATATAAAAATGCAGTCTTTTAATTTACACATTCATTTTATCTCTTATTTTGTCTCTGATTCAGATATCGTCAGCCTGTTGAAAATCCGGGATGCAGTTTATTCATATAAAAGATTAATAGAATTTAAAACAAGCCACTGTGAACTACTTACAGGAAAACTTAAAAGAGTGGAAAATAAACTGAAGGGGTTACAGAAGGAAGCCTCAGAAGCCAAGGGAGTCAGATCACAGTTAGAACATGAAAAGGTAGAATGGGAACAAGAGCTCTCCAATTTGAGGTATGCTGTCTTGGTTTTATCTTATTGATTTGTAATGTTCTGTTACATTCACTTACACGCGCGTGTGCTCGTGTTGAGCACATGGCTTGGCGCGTGTGCGGAGGTCAGGCGGCGACCTGGAGGAATCAGTCTTCCGCCAGGTGGGTGCCGGAGACCCAGCTCAGGCGCTGGGTTTAGAACAGGCACCTTGCCCGCTGAGTCATTTCCCCAGCCTTGATAGCTCAGCGCCAAAGGAGTGCTCCCTGTTTATACTGCGGAAATGCACTCGGATTCCGGTCTTGGTTGGCGTACGTGATGACGTTTGGCAAAAGAAAAAATTTCTTACGTTTTCTGAAGTGTGCGATTTTCTTGTAATTAATATAGTGAATGTAACTCTGAATTATTCCAAGTTAATATTTCTTCCAAATCACAGTTTTAATAGCTATATTAAATATATATATATATATATATATAATTATATATATTATAGCAGCCGTATTTTAAAACGCCTTCAGTGTTTACTTTGCAAATAATTTTTAAAAATTGTTTTGTATTAGAATACTGTTGTAAGCTGTTTTCTATGTGATTATTTTAATAAATTCTTCAATATATAATGAGAACACGTGAGCTCACCACACAATCTCATGCTTTCTGTGTGGTGTTTACATAGAAATTACAGGGAGAGAGAATGAATGTGTCATTGGACGTCATGAAAATTGTATTTAATCTGTAGATAGCTTTTGGTAGTTTTTGCTAGATTATGTCAATCTATGCGCATGGGAGGTCCAACCCCCTTCTCAGTTTCTTTCTTCAGTGTCTTAAAGTTTTTATTGTGGAGGTCGTTGGCCTTTTTACTAGTTTTATAAATTGTATTGTGCTGTTTTATTTTGTTTTTAAGCTATTGTGAATGGGATTCCCCCACCCCAATTTCTTTCTCAGGGAGTTTGTTACTGGTATATAGACAGACTGTTGGTTTTTATATGTTGATTATTATATATTGCTACATTGCTGAAAGTATGTATCAGGAATAAGGGTTGACTGGTTGAGTTTCTCCCTCAGCCACCCCAAACCCTGCTGCCTTCCCATGACCACACATGTTGCTGCTAGAGCCACCCCTCCTTCTCCCATGACTACCGCAGATCCCTGTAATCTCCCCAGGGCCCTGCTACAGAAATTGCTAGTAAGGACCTTCCCTCATCCCCACCCCTACCCCCTGCCACACAAGGTGCTAACATATACCTACTTTTTTCTTCCCTCAGCCACCCCAAACATGGCCTTCACAGAACCCCCTCCATATATGTTTCTAAAAAACCTTCCTTCTTCCTTTCTGGGTACCCTTAATCCCACTGCCTCCCCAGGACCCATGCCACACACATTAAGGGCTACCCCTCTTATCACCCCTTGGCCACCTCAAAGTCCTGCCACCTTTCAGGACCTCCTTAGCATATGCTGCTAGTAAGAACCACCTTCCTCCTACCCTAGGACCCCCAGGCCTGCTGATTTCCAAGGACCTGTGCCTTGGTCGCTGCCAATAAAGCCTGCTGTCCTCTCTGGGCATCCCAGCCCCACGCCTCCAGACTCCAGTTGTCCACAGAGCCCTAATCTGCTTTACAGTATTCACCCTCTCCTTCCTGATGCAGGACTTTGCCTCATGCTTTGTATGTTTGTATGCTAGCTCCACAGGAAGATTGCCCACTGTCCCTGGCACTGGAGCTGGCTGTCCCAGGATCCCTTTGCAGCTCCTGCTTGCAAATAGAGTCCCCACGTATCCTGCTCTTCAGCGTCCCATCTCTGCCATCTGAGGCAGAGTGCCTGCTTACTCCAGAAGTAAAGCCCTCTCCTCCCTCCTTTGTCTGGCATTCTAATCTTACCATTCGAAGACCTGCAAGGGGGCATCTGTTCACTCCACAGGAAATGGCTTCCTCTAACATCTTGCATGAGGCCCCTAGAACCTTACTTAATCCTGTAATATTATGACATGTGGATCACCTCCAAGGTCAGAGGCCATACCCTGCCCACTGGAATCATACCGCTGCACATCAGGACCCTCCTGGAGCCCCTACCAGCTCCCCAATACAGGCCACATCTCTGCTACTCCAGCCATCATAACCCTGCTGTCTCACTCAGTGCCTACCTGGAACACCCTCCCACTGGTCAAGAGCCCACAACCATGTGGGCCTTCAAGATGTGGTTCTCCTGATTCTCAGGATCTGCTACAGAGTGTCCGCTTGCTCCTCAGATCACAGGACACATGTTCCTTATTTTCTACTCTGATCCAGGGTGCCAGGTTCAGAATCATGTTGGGGCCCTTGATACATTTGGAATTGAGTTTTGTGTAGGGTAAGAGAGGAGGCTCCAGTTTTTCTCTGCATGTAGGTACCCAGTTTGACCAGCATATTTGTTGAAGATGCTGTTATTTCTCCATTGTGTACTTTTGGCATCTTTGTAAGAAGTCTGGTAGGAGTGTGGGCTTTCACCTGGGTCCTCTGTTCTGTTCTGTTCTGTTCTATTCTATTCTATTCTATTGTATTCATTGACCAGTGTGTCTGTTGCAAGTCAGTACTGTGCTGTGTTTACTACTGTGGCTCTGTAGTGTCGCTTGCAAACAAGAACAGTGCTACCTCTGGGTCTGTGTTTAGTGGGTTGTTTGGCTGCCCAGTCTTTCATGTTTTTATGTGAGCTTTAAGGGTTTTTTTTCAATTTATATGGATAATTGCATTGAGGTTTGAAGGGGTTGCATTGAAGCTTTAGATTACTTTTGGTAGGGTGGCCATTTTCCAATATTAGTCCTACCGATTCGTGTGTGCAGGTGGTCTTTCCACTGTCTAATGTCTTTATTCCATCAGCAAAAGATTCATTAAAAGTGTCGCAACAAAAACACACCAAGTCTGCTCTAGAGATTAGTGTCCTCAGCCTGCTGTGGCTGTGATAGTGTTGGTATGTATGTTTTGTGGAACTTCTGAAGGTGCTGTCTTAAACCGCAAGTACTTAAGGGAGGCCTGAAGTGTTTCATGAAGATAAAATTCTACTTCTGGTGCATGTTGTAAACTTTGTAACTAATAGCTTTTAAACAATTAAGTAACTTTAAATTGTCTATATTGGTTAGAGAGTATTTACAACTGTGTAATAAAAAATAACATTTTTTAAAATTACTTTATTTTCTGTGTATGGAGTTTTGTCTGTGCATTCCATGTGCGCAGCGCCCACAGAGGCTGGAGAAGGGCATCAGAAGGGCTGTTGTTACAGATGGTTGTCAGCCACCATCTGGGTGCTGGGAACTGGACCTGGGTCCTCTAGAAGAGCAGCCAGTGCTCCTAACCACTGAGCCATCTCTCCAGTCCTAAAAATATATAATTTTCAACTGTAACTTTACTGAGTAAGTTCAAATTCCTTTTCAATAACATTTACCAGACTTCGAGAAGCCTGCCAACTAAAATGCGTATTCATTGTTGTTATTAAGAGCATATGTGCCAGGCAGTGGTGACATACATTTAATCCCAGCACTCAGAAGGCAGAGGCAGGAGAATCTCTGTGAGTTTGAGGACAGCCTGGTCTATAGAGTGAGTTCCAGGACAGCCAGAGTTACAACAGAGAAATTCTGTCTTGAGACCCCCCCAAAAAAAAAAAAACAAAAGTATATGAGCTGTAGAAGAGAGAAATTTAAAGTCATGAGTAATGAAAAGGGAAAATTAGTAACAGAAATTTGATTAGGACAATAAGCCACCATCTCGAGACCCAGGTCACAAAACGAACTTCATTTTGAATAAGAAAGTTGATTTTAAGATAAACACGTTTAACTTCAGATTTGCATTGAAACAAGAGGAGGAGAAGAGGAGAAGTGCGGATCAGCTTTCTGAAAAAACTGTGGAGCAACTTAGAAGGAAAGATGAGCAATATCATAACGAGGTTGAAGTGAAGCAGCAGCTTGAAGTCTCTCTCAGAACACTGGATATGGAGTTGAAGACAGTAAGAAATCACTTGAACCAGGTAGATTAACCTTTAGGGGGATTTCTTATTCCTACCTTCATTTGTTGACTTTTGATGCTTTAATTACACATGTACATTTACATACACACATATCACATGTATATATATGTCCATGTGCCACTTAATGAAGGTACCTTTTTGGCAGTTTCGTCATTATGCATACATCGTGAGCATGCCAGACATCAGCCTCAATACTAGTTGATATAATTGTGTGGGAAAGCTAAGATATGTTCAGTCCATTGTTGACCAATGGTGCTTGGAGCTAAGAATAAATATTAACATATATAGCTAAATTATTCATTGTGACATTTGGAAACTGGTAGGCACCACATATATCTTTTCTGAGTGAGGTAATGGAGGTATATTGAGTTTAATCTGGAAAATAAATGTTAGTATAGTCCGCTTAAAAATAAAGGCTAACTAACTTTGAAAGTAGATTAAAACTAGCTACGTTTGTAACAGACTGTAGTTTACAATACTCTTTCTGCTGTAAGGACTGTTTTGCTTTTTAAGCAACTTAACTATAATATACAGTACAAATTGTGTGGGGTAGAGCTCGTTGATTTCATTTGTTTTCTTTTGTTGGTTTTTGGCTTGAATTGGTTTTGGTTTTGGTTTTGGTTTTGGTTTGAGACAGGGTTTCCCTGCGTAGCCCTGGCTATCTTGGAACTTGCTCTATAGACCAGGCTGGCCTAGAACTCACAGAGATCCAGCCACCTGCCTCTGCTTCCCCAGTGCTGGGACTAAAGGTGTCTCTTACTGATACCCTGCTGCAGTAGACATGATAGTAAGAGACTGAAAACTTCATGAAATATATCTCTAGGTTTTAGAGGAACGAAATGATGCTCAGCGGCAGCTTTCCCAGGAACGGAACGCCAGAATGCTACAGGACGGGATTCTCGCAAATCACCTTTGCAAACAGAAGGAGATAGAGATGGCGCAGAAGAAGATGACGTCTGAGGTATTCTTTAGTTTTCCACATATGTGTGCATTTATATATGTGCACATTTTCAGAACCAGCTATATGCACCGTGGACAATAAAGAGGATTTTTGTAGACCATGTACATAATACACATGTTTCCGGAGTAGATGTTAGATGCTTTCTCCTACTATCCAGAAGAACACAACGGAGTAAGCGCTTTGCCTGAACGCTAGCGCAGGGTAAGGGGATCAGGGAATTCTGCAGCTTCTTCCATTTCGAATCTCTCCTTTTCAGAACGGTGGTGACTAGTTCTCTCCTTTATGTGAACGTACTTATTAGTATAATGCTTAGTTTTAGCATTTATCCTTTGTTTTGTTTTCCGAGACAGGGTTTCTCTGTTGTAACTCTGGCTGTCCTGGAGCTCACTTAATTTCATAAAGCCATTGTCTTTAATTACGTTTATGAACTTTGGGGAATTTATACTTCTGTAAGCTCAGAAATTAGATTTTTTTCCAGGTGCATATATGTATTTCAACTCATAGATTGTAGACCTGTACATACTGCTCTTGAATTCCATAAGAAATTGTGCCGGGACATTTTATAATGTGCTAGCCAAACGTCTCTTTCCTTACATAGGTTTCTGTTAGTCATGAAAAAGAAAAAGATCTGTTGCATAAAAATCAGAGGTTACAGGATGAGCTTGCCATGCTAAGACTGGAAATGGACACAGTAAAAACCCATAACCAGGAAAAGGAAAAGAGAAGCCTTGAGGACCTCAAGGCTGCAAATGAAAAGAACGACAAGCTTCAAAGGATGGTGAAGCTGAATGAAGAAACATTTACAAAAACAATATTCCAGTATAATGGACAGATCAGTAGTCTTAAGACTGAGAATACCATGCTGAGTTCTAAGCTGGAGAATGAAAAACAAAATAAAGAGAGACTGGAAACAGACATTGAATCATACCGATCCAGACTGGCTTCTGCCATGCACGATCATGCTGAAGTTCAGACATCAAAAAGAGACCTAGAAATTGCTTTCCAAAGAGCAAGAGATGAGTGGTTTCGTTTGCAAGAGAAGATGAATTTTGATATGTCTAACCTCAGAGATAACAATGAGGTTCTCTCCCAACAGCTTTCTAAAGCTGAAAAAAAATTGAATAGCCTAGAAATTGAGTTTCATCATACAAAAGATACACTTAGAGAAAAGACTTTGGTTTTGAAACATGTACAAAGAGACCTCAGCCAGACACAGTGCCAAATGAAGGAAGTTGAGCATATGTATCAAGACGAGCAAGGAAAGGTGAATAAATACATGGGAAAGCAAGAATCCATAGAGGAGAGACTCTCTCAGCTCCAGAGTGAAAACACGTTACTCCGACAGCAATTAGATGATGCTTCCAACAAAGCTGATAGCAAAGACAAGGCCATAGTTAACATCCAAGGCCAGTTTCACGATATGCTGAACAAACTTCAAGCTGAGAGTCAGAAGCACAATCTGATGCTAGAAGACAGAAATAAGGAGCTGATTGATGAATGTAATCACTTAAAAGAAAGAATGTGTCAGTTTGAGAATGAGAAAGCAGAAAGAGAAGTAAGTATCAAAAAAGAAATATATTTTAAATTTTGTATTTCTTTCTTAGTGTGTATGGCTGTATGTCCGCATGTATGTCTGTGCGCCATGTTTCCAGGGGCCAGATGGGGCATTAGATACCCTGGAATGGGAGGTGCAGATGTTTGTGAGCCGCCATGTGGTTGCTGGGAATCAAACCCAGGTCCTCTGGAAGAGTAGTCGTTGCTCTTCACCACTGAACCTTCTCTTCAACCCCAAAAAAGAAAAATATGTTTAAAATATCCCAAAGGGAAATTCAAAATAACTTTCATTAGTACCAAGTGTTGAACCCAGCTGAATATAAAATCTATTGATCACATTTGTTATATTACCTTAGAAACTTACCTTGTTTCAGCAAATACAGCTTAGACCTTATTCCCAAAACAAACGTAATCCACATTTGAAGTGATAAGGGTGCCAGTTACTGTGAACTGACTGTTACACATTGTATACGTGCTTTGAAATACCACAGTGTACCTAAAACATGCACCATTAATGTTTAAATTTTTGAAGGAGCCAGAATTCCATAGCCCTGAATTTGAAATTCAAAAAGAAGGGCCAATTCTTTAATTAAAAAAAAAAAACAAAAAAAAAAACCTTAAACTTGACATGTGTTACTTTGAGAAAACACAGTATAGAACCTTTGGAATTTTAAGAGATCAAGTTGTTGCGGGGCATGGTGGTACACACCTTTAATCCCAGTGTTTGAGAGGCAGAGGCAGGTGGAGCTCTGGAAGTTCAAGGCCAGCCTAGTCCACAAAGCAAGTTCCAGGGATAAGGACTTTTAAATTGTGATTTTTGGTGCTGGAAACTGAATCCTAGGCTTTGAGCAAAGTATACACAACTGACCCACACACTCTATCCCTAAAGCAATAGTTTTAGTGCCTTTATGTCACCAATTTCTAAGACCATGGTAAAGTTGGTAAATGGAAATTCTCATAACTAAAGTGAGTAGCTGCAGTTATGATTCCATAAAATAGTGGCTTTGATTGTTCATTCCGGATTTCATGGGGGAACTAAAATAATAGTTCCCTGTCATTGAATCCACATTTCCAGACTAATGGAAAACGGAGTGTCAGGATTCATGCACAGCAGGAATGCAGCGAGTAGGGAGAGAGCTGTGGGAGCTGGCGACAGCTTACCTAGGGCCTTGCCTTATTTTGAAGTAGGATCTATTGGAAGGATTTGAGAAGGGATTGAATTTGTGAAAAAACTTGGCATTCTTGAGTCTCTCTGTGCATGTACATGGCAATGCACAGCTGTAAATCCTACATTCAGGAGGCAGAAGCAGAACACTTCAAATTTGAGGCCATTCTGAGCTACAGGCATTCTTGAGTCTCTCTGTGCATGTACATGGCAATGCACAGCTGTAAATCCTACATTCAGGAGGCAGAAGCAGAACACTTCAAATCTGAGGCCATTCTGAGCTACAGAGAGAGTTAACAACCTCACCCCAATACCTAGCAAGACAGAGGGGCTCAGAAATTGTCCTTGCAACAGGAAGAGATTTGTTCTTAGGGATGGGTATGTTTGGTCCTGGATCACCCTTTGCCATGGACCTTGGTGGCCGTTAGAGTCACACACAACTCAAGTGGCCAAGGGTCAAGCTTTGTGAACACTGTACAACATGTGTAGACTCTTGAGCTGTGAGTTAGCAACAGCATAGAGCCTGTGTGGGCCTTGGTCCTCTGCTGGTCTCAGGTGCTACAGGGGACTGAGGTGGTCCATCCACGTTGGCTCTGCCCAAAGCTGCGCAAAAATCCTGTAGTGCTTGACCAGAGGCCAGTAACTGAAGAGCGGGCCCAGAAACACAAGGACCTCATGATCGTACTTATCATATAGAATCTTAAAAGGCTGATTTCTTAAAAACTCCAAAGTACAATAGTGGTTGCCAGGTTGGGGTGAGAAGAACAGGGAAGAGTGGCGGGAAGCAGCCGATCAGTGGGTACTAAATTGCACTTAAGAGCAGGGAACTCTGAGAGCTACCGAACAGTAATGTACCGTGTATTTCAGACAGCTAAAGAAAGGCATTGAAAGGATTTCCCCATAAAGAAATGATCAGTGTTTGAAGCCATTCTGTGTCTAACTTGATTTAAGTGTCAGATAATATGTACTTGTATAAAACATTGTGTGGTACCTTGCTAATATGAACATTTTTATGTTTTTATGTGTCAGGTGAAAATTTAAAATATGAATAAATTAAAATTAAATGCAGTGGTTAACATATATAGAAGTTCCATGATGCAGAATCTGTCCCTGCCAGCCTCACCGGCACACACACTGTATGTGGCCATGACCTTCAGAGGAAGTGGAAGAGTTCAGTGGTGTTCACGTATGTTGTAATATGACTTGTAAAATCAATAACAAATATCTTGTCAGGTAATCGTGAGGCAGCTTCAACAAGAACTGGCTGATACCCTAAAAAAGCAGTCAATGTCAGAGGCTTCGCTAGAAGTTTCCTCACGTTATCGCAGTAATTTAGAAGACGAGGCACGTGATCTAAAGAAGAAATTAGGTCAAATCAGGAGTCAGGTACGTATGAAATTCAATATGTCAACTGCTCGTGTACAGCTTTTTAAATACTGTAGTTTTAAGATAATTCAAGTAGACAGCTTGCTTTTATATTGTTATTATAACTCGTCATTACCTTTATAATGAACTTATTTCCAGTTTTAGTCTGCCTTTTTATTTTTTACTTTTAAAAAAGTGCATTTATTTCTTGTGGAAGGAACAAGCCAAGCATGCCCCCTCATTCCAGGAGCAGTCAGAGGGCAAGAGGACAACTGTAGAGTCTGTCCTCTTCTGCCACATGTTCTCTAGAGACCCAGCGTAGAGCATCAGGCTCGGCTTCAGGCGCCTTCAGACCCCCAAAGCCATCTCACTGGCCCTGTTCTTACAATTCATACATCTTCCTTTAAAACATTTACACTTGGGAAAATTGAGAACCGTGTCTCATTCCTCAGGGAAACCAAGAAGTTTTGCTGGTGAATAGTATTCTCGGTGATATTTCTATTGCAGTTGAGGCAAAGTGGGTTAAACCATAGGATGATGTCTATGGAAAGTTCCGGAATATCAGCTTACTTCTTACCCTCACTTTTGTGAGTGGAAACAGCACCTTTGATGCTTCATGGATTTCAAGATAACTTGTACAGAATGGCCCTATACCTCACTCAGAAGTGCAGATGTTAGTCTGCTGTGGTGGCACACCTGAAATCTCAGCCACTTGAGAGATTGAGGCAAAAGGATCACAAGTTTGAGGCCAACCTGAATAACTTTTAAAAGGGCTGAGGAATTTGCTAGGGGCAGAGTGTTCACCTCACATGTGTGAGTCCTTATGCTGAATCTCTTGAACCAGAAACAAACCAAAACAAAAAAGCAAGTGCTTTAGGGTAATTTAAATCCTAGCTCCTAAGCTAGGCGTTTCTTTCATCTTCCGTATATGTTAGAAATAACACCACATGGAAGTGTTCAGATCATATACAGTATTCATACTCAAAACAGAATGAAAACAGCATCTAGCTTCTGCCACCTGTTTATTGTGTTTGTTTTAGAATCCGTATATAGCTCCAGCTGGCCTAGACGTAGCTGTAGAGCAGATGGCCACAGTTTGCAGCCATCCGCCTGCCTCTTCCTCTCAAGAGCTGAGGTTCCAAGCAGGTTTCAGTACACCTGGCTTGCCATTGGATTTTTTTTTTTTTAACAAACAGCACGGTTGATCTGTAATGAACATACAATACGCAGCTTACCTTTTTAAAGTAAAAAATTCATCGTCTCTTAGTGTATTCACAGACTTGCATAGTCATCACAGTTGATTTTAGAACATTTCCATCGTTTTGAATAAGCCATGAGCCTCTTAGTGTCATCCCCTAGTCTTTCCATCTTCCCCAGGCTTCCCAGTCTACTTTTATGTCTTTCTATAATTTCTCTGTTCTGAGCATTTTATATCATAGAATATTTAGTCCTTTCGAGTGGCTCTGTTCTCTTGGCACGATGCTGTCGATGCTGTCGATGCTGTCGGTCCTCCCTGTCTTCCTCCTGTCGAGTTGATTACTGCCTTCATCAGGTGGTGGATCTCAGGCTTCTTGGCTGCTGTGAAGGCTGCTAGAGAACCCTGGACACAGGGCACTCCCCACTGGGCAGGCTGCCGGCTCCCTGCTGTGGCTCTTCGCATCTTAGTTAACAGGCACCCGAACCACCCGTCGGATGTCACTCAGGCTGCTCAGTTTTTATTCATTTTGCCTCATGTATTCAGCAGTGACTCACAGTTGATTTTTTCATGAAGCATTCCCTGACTTCTCTGACTCGATTGTCTGACTCGATTAACTCTGACTGTTAATATCCTGATTTTTCCATTACTTTTAATTGGTGTTTGCTTCTTTGGCTGACTGGTTTCTTCTGTTTTTGTTATTTGTGTGAGGAGTAATCTTATTGAGATATAAATTTACTTAACGGGTGCATGATGCACATGCATATATCCTTGAACACACTGAAAATATTTTTGCTTTATAGTCATTAGAATAAAATTAAGTGCTTCATACCATACCAGTAATTACTTCTTTTGAGGCATCTAGATAATAAGACCCCCCCCCCTTTTTGAGACATGGTCTCATGTACACTAGGTTGGCTTTAAACTGTCATATAGCTAAAGGTGGCTTTGATCTTCCGACCCTCTGCCTCCACCACCCCGAAGCTAGAGATACAGACAAGTGCCACCATGCCTGGTTTATGGATTGCTGAGGCTCTAACAGCTTCGTGCTACCAGGCAAGCACTTCACCAGCTGTGTTAAATACTCCGTCCCTATGATAAGGCTGTGTCCCTGGCCCGTGAGCACTGCAGGTCAAAGGGCATCCCCGTGTCCCTGGAAGACTGCGGCACAGAAATGGGATGTGCAGATTTATAATAGCTTGTTAGTAAAGGGTTTTTTTATTCTTTATTCCAGTTGCAAGAAGCACAGGATCAACACAGAGAGGCTGTTCAGCGTGCTGAGACGATACAAGACCACCTGCAAAAGTACAGTATAAACAGCACGACTCCAGCGTTTATAAAGCAATTAAGCAGTATAGCGTGGCAGCTGTGTCAGTTCTGATAACAGATGACCCTCTGAAGCTGGGGCAAAGTTTCATCTTTAAGTTTTGGAATACACACCTTTGAAGAGGGGTGCTGTTAGGGGTGTAGCCTGTGCATGAATATCTCCCTGTTCCACAAAACGCAGCTAGAGAAGCTGTAATCATCTGCTTTTCAGACCTTTAAGAATTTAATAGCCACTCAGTTATTTTTCAGAAATTATGTGATGTTTCAAAAATTGCCCTGTAAATATAATTATTTTAAAATATAATTTTAGGCTTGAACTTGAAAATTCCAAGTTTAAAATTACAATAAAAAAACAATCAGAGAAAATTGAACAACTTCAGGAAAACCTATCAAGTTTGAATTTGGTAAGTGGTCCTCTTCCTGGATTCTTTCAAGCTGGGTGGGGAGGGTCTCCTCTACAGTAGCCCTGTGACAACACGGCCGGCAGCCCTCTGCAGCGGTGCGTGGGAACACGGCCGGCAGCCCTCTGCAGCGGTGCTGTGGGAACACGGCAGGCAGCCCTCTGCAGCGGTGCTGTGGGAACACGGCAGTGGGAACACGGCCGGCAGCCCTCTGCAGCGGTGCTGTGGGAACACGGCAGTGGGAACATGGCAGGCAGCCCTCTGCAGCGGTGCTGTGGGAACACAATCAGTGTGCAAAAGTCTGTGTTGTGTTTTACGTAGGCTGCTTGCTCCTCACAGTACAAGTTCTCTTTAGGGACGTCGACTCAGCTTGTAAATTAATGATTTCGGATCTAACATTTTAATAAAAACGCCATGGTAATGCTTTGTATGTACCACATCTTGCTTACACATCCGTCCACTGATGGACTTGGTGTGCCTTTGTCCTCTGGCTAGTAGGTGTGATGTGACTGTGGACATTGGGCAATATTGCCTTCTTAGTACTTGACAGTAAATTTGTAAATTCTAATACGGTTTAAATCATTTGATCTAGATTTCTGAATTTTTCTAGTAATCAAAACCTTTCACTGAGATTTTGAGAAAATTGAATTGCTTATAATTTGTATGCATCAAGAATGGATACCAAATCATGACACAAGTGTTTCCCCCGGGGAACTATGTTTTCCACATTATCAGGATTGGCAGCAGGCACCTTAACCCACTGGGCCACTCACTGCCCCTGAACAGTTTATAGTAGCTTATATCTATTAAGCTTATTCCAGAGTGATGACAGATGTTGTGTAGCCTTCTAAGAAAATAATAAGAATTAAGAAAATGCTGCATTTTGAAGTCTTCCCTGTGGGTTAAAAGCCAAGGCCTGGCTTCTTACTAAACCATAGGGTTTATATTGTAACCCTAGCATTTGGGAGACTGAAGGTAGAGGATTGCCAGAAGTTTAAGGCTGTATAGTCAGTTCTAAGACAGCCTTGGGTAACAGTTGATCTGTCTGGAAATCTTCAAAACAAAGCCAAGTAAAGCAAACCAGAAGCAAACAAAACCTAAGCACTAGCATGATGGATCAGGCGGATGAAAGCTCTTGTTACCAAGCCTGAACTAAGTGTGATCCCGGGAACCTGCATGGTAAAAGGAAAGAATTCCTGAAAGCTGTCCTCTGACCACCACCATCCTCTTCCTCCCCCGTCTCTCTATCTTCCTCTCTCACCAAATAAATATTGCCGAGAGACAGCTTTTAGCCAATTCAGTCAGTAGCCTTTAACTTTATAATACATTTATATACAAAAACGTATTTAAAAATAATTGGGAATTTCGGTTTCAGAGAGGATAATGATGAACATATAGCTTAGTTTGAGTTGTTTCAAAAGTTGTTTTGTAACATCTGTCCTAGTGTAACTTCTATGACTTCTGTGACCAGGTGCCTGGCACAGACAGAGAGTGGATCACGCTTTGGGCTCGGTTGCAGAGAGTGCGGTCTGTGGTCACTTGGCTCCATGTTTCTGGGCCAATTGTAAGCAGAGCATTGTGGCAGCAGGAGCAGGAAGCAGAGAAAAGGGCAGACGAGAGGTCCTGGCAAGACACAGCCTCCAGGGCATGACTGCTGGCAGCTTCTTCCACCTAGGCCCCCCACCTCCTCTGCGCCACTGCCTGATATTGCCATCATGTTTTGAATTACGATAGAACCCTAATAATCTAATTGTCTCTGGAAAATCATCACAGATAGACCCAGATTCACTAATCCCCTAGGTGGTTCTTTATCCAACCAAGTTGACAGTCAAAATTAGCCATTGCAAAGTTAACCATTTTTTAAAAAGAAGAATTGGATTTTTGAGTTATTTTCTTGGGGTCAGTGAGATGGCCCGTCAGAAAGGGTCACTAATCCAGCAAACCAGACAACCTGAGCTGGATCCCAGGGCCCACATGGTGGGAAAGATTTTTGAAAGCATGCCTCTTATGTGCATGTGCTCGCATGCACACACACACACACACACACACACACACACATAAACACACAGAAAAAGTAATTTTTGATAAAGTAAAATAAAAAATTATTTTCTTTAAAAATTATTTTCAAAGTCTGAAGAGGATAAGGAAAAACTGAAGAAGCTCGCCGAGATGAAGGAATCTCTGGAGAATACTTTGGATCAAGAACAGAAGAAAAATGATGCATTAGAGAAAGAACTGACCGAGTAAGGTTTTAATATTTCAGTCTTCTCAGCCATTCTTAATCGATTTAACTGTAATTTTACTAAAGCCTAAACACAAATTCATTTTCTGTCTGCATCTTCATAATTAAATTACTTTAAAATTTACTTCAGAAATTTACAAGACTAAAATTTTTGATTGCTAAAATATTACATTACTCTTCGAAGTTTTTTAAGACGACAGTGCCTTTTGCATTCGATATCAACTGAACTCTTTGTTGACTTTGAAGTTTCGTTTTTGTTCTTTTTCCTTCCTCTGTAGCGTCCTTCCCTTCACCATTTAGGCATTTTGACTTCTTGAAAACCCATTTGTGTTTTTCTTCTACTATCTCAGAAATTATCTTTATATAACTTATATTTTCTTTTTCTCTTCAGTTACAGAATTTTGTCATAGAGATAATTGTTCCCTGGGCATCCCCGTGCACACAAGGTCCACATGATATTGACCTTCTGTCTAAATATTTTAAGTGCGTATCCACTCACATACATAGTGTATAGTCATCCCTCGATCCCGTTACCAGAATCTGGACAGAGACTTGACTCTGAGGGTCCCCAAGAGCCCAAGCTTAGCCCCTCACCCAGCTGACCAAATGGCAAAAAGAACAGTGAACACAGGGCAGGACTTGTACTCGTGCTGGGACAAACTGGGACGTCCTGCCATCAGGGTGTTGCCAGGAGTGATTGGATTATTCAGAGACGGATTGAGGGATAGGTGGGAAATAGGCATGTGATCCAACTGGAATCCAGTTGATCATTTTCTTAGAGGACCTTGGGGAATCTTATCAATGAAGTTGATCCTGTCTGGAAATAGCTTCAACTGTTGTCACATATGTCTGTAGTTGACACACATGTCTACTATTTCTGGAATCCAGGGTCACAGCGACTCTTAACTCTTAAGCCTCTGCTGTGGTACCTGTAGGCAGTTTGTGCTAGGGCACCCTGCAATTACCAAAACCCATGGATTCTCAAGCCCCTTACATAAAATAGTGTACTATTTGCATTTACCCTCTCCAGCCTCCCATGTACTGTCTCTCCTCTCTAAATTACTTAAAGTTCCAAATACAGTGTAAATGCTAATTAAGTGATTGCTATATTATGTTGTTCAGGGGATAATGGCAAGGAAAAGGAAATACATGTGTTCGGTGTACATGAAGTTTTTCCTTTTTCAGTATTTTCAATGCAAAGTTAGTTGAGCCCTTAGATGTAGAACCCACAAGTACAGAGAGCTGACTGTACGTTTCCGTGTTTACAAACATATACACATAACTTAAATACCATGAAGTAGCATTTGTATTTCTGCCACCTGTCTTTTTTCCCCTCTTTTATTGAAAATAGATTCTTTTCTCGTACAATATATCCTGATGATAGTTTCCCCTCCCTCTACTCCTTCCAGCTCCTCCCTGCCTCCCCTCCCATCCAGATCACTTCCTTTCTGTTTCTCATCAGAAAAGAACAGGCTTCTAAGAGATAACAACAAAACAGTACAAAATGAAATACAGTAAGATGAAAGCCGTCGCATCAGAGTTAGACAGGGGAAACCAACGGAAGGAAAAGAGCACAAGCGGAGACACAAGAACCAGAATCTCACTCATTCACACACCGGAGTCCCATAATACTGAAAGCTGTAATATTCACACTGAGGCCCTGGTGCAGACCTGCGCGGGCCCTGTGCTTGCTGCCTCAGTCTCGAGTCATGAGTGTTTGACAGTGGGATATTTTCCAGTGTCTGCCGCCCGCAACATGACTGCTTTTCTGTTTGCTACTGGGATTTTGAGCTCTCTCTCTGATTAACTGTCTATTTGTGTCGATTGTGTGGGAGGATGGGGTGCTAGCGATGAAATCCAGTGCCTTGCAAACGCCGTATTAGCGTTCTATCACTTAGTGACGTGAGCAGCCCCGTGTCTGCATGCAGTTTCGCATCTTTTGGGTTTACTGGTATTCCTATCAAAGACTTCTAGATTTCTTCTTCTCCTTAGGTCTTCACACAATCTTTTTCTCTTTTATCTCTTCTGGAGTTCTGTTTTGTTTTCCCCTCCACTCAAACTGCAATGACTTCTATTTCCTTGTCCCTTTTCCTGCTTTGGATGATGTCCTTGATGCCTTTGTGACTGGATGCTAAGCATCCAGCAGACTCTCTGTCTACTACATGCTCGGTGCTAATTTGTGTGTGCTTTGCCTTGTAGAAGTGGAGAGACAGGTTACACAGTATTCATATGTCTTCTCCTTGGTTACTGAAATCTGGGTTACAGCCAATATGCTAGAGTGTTTTATTAGCATACCAAAATGGATATGTATTCTATACACGGTTACAGTGCTAACTCTGTCTCCCATACACAGCATAATTTTTTTCATATTATTTACCTAAGGTTTTAATTTCATTAGAATGCTTTTTAGATTATAGGTATACAAATGAGAGAGGCCATAATTTATAAATTTATCTCTTTATATTATAGAACCTAATATCTGTTTAAATAATTATTGAATGTACTCTTTAAAGGCTTCACTTATTCTGTGCATTTTTGCAGATTGAAGGAACTCTTAAAAATGACCCAAAAAGAGTTAAGTGAACATGAAAACAGAGAATTTAATCTCCGTCAAGATATAAAAAACACTCAATTTGAAATGGATATCCCAGTTAATATGCTAATAAAAAAGGTAATTTTAATCAGTTTTTGGGAACCACAAATAACTTAATTTTAAGTAATATAAATCTCTGAATACATTAAAGTTTTCATATTGTTTTATTCAATGGACTTGATGTCAATGAAACTTGTATTATTTTCTATTAGAAGGGCAAATTGTTGATTCTTACATCTTGAACCCTGGCTGCATTCCATCATTACATGATCCTAAATCATGAGTACCAAGTCTTTTATTTATTGATTAGTAGCAACTGTATTGAGATAGAGTTAGCATACCCCATATTATATTCACAGAACTGCGCAATCGCTACAACTTCAGTTTTTCTGCTATCCTACAATAACACCTTTTATCTATCATGTGTCTCCTTCTTGGCACAGCCCAGGAGTCAACCCAGCCAGCTTTGTCCCTGTATCTACCTCTTCTGACATGGCACGTGTGCCCTAGAATCACACCGTATGTGTTCTGGCTTCTGCGACTTAGCCCTGTGTTGGAGCAAGTGTCCGTACTTACTGTCTTCTTGTTGCCGAGTAATGCCCTCTTGTATGGTGGAGCTTACATTATTTTTAACTGCTTCTCATTTCTTGTTCCACTTTGGTCAGCTATTAGTAACATGGCTATGGACAAGTATAGCTTATATCTATTCTTATTTTTCCTCGAGTACTTGGGAACCACAGAGTTGTATGGAAATGGCTGGACCTGAGCAGCTGCCACCACCAGTGTATTTCCCAAAGTGGCTGCACCGTGTAACCAGCACTGATGACAGTTTCTCCACAGCCTTCGTAAAGCACAGTACTTGTTTTCCATTGTTATTGAAAAAAGGTTCCAGCCTAATGATGTGAAGTGGTGCTTGGCTATGGCTTTCCTTTGCATTTCCCTAGGAATAGTGGTTTCGCACTGAACTCATGTGTTTTCATGAGATTATTAGCTACATGTGTGTCTTCTCTGGAGAAATGTCTGAGTGCTTCCTTCATTTGACATTGGTTTATGTTTTTGAGGTTTGTGGTTGGCAATGGTAGACTCCTCTATAAATCTTAGATATAAACCTCCTAACAGATCTGTGTTCCAGTACTTACTGCTACCTTGACAGCTAGTCTTTTTGATTCCTTGATGGTGTCAGGAAGTAATGTTGGTGAAGTCCATTTAATCTGTTTCTTTCCTTTAATATCGTATCTAAAAAACTTGCCAAATCCAGTCACAGGAACTTTTATACCTATGTTTTTTCTAAGAATTTTAGTTTTATTACACTTAACAGCTATGTGTCAGTGTGTGGCCGCTTTTCTAACCCAGTGCTGGAAGCATGTAGCTTTCCTTTTGTAGCCCTCTAACTATTAGAAACAAGTCGGATACCGGCCTGTGCTCTTCCTTTTTTTTTTTAATTGAAGGGTGGTGGTATGTTCTAAAACCAATGCACTATGTTTTTTGGCCACAATATTTCTATTTTTCCCACTTATTCCCCCTGGATGCTTTCTGGATCTCAGTAGGCATCAGGCTCATGCCTGAAAGGTAAGATCTTGCTGTTTCCATGGGACATGGTGAGCATATGACAAGTAGGTTGCCCTTATTAGAATAACAAACAGAATTCTTCCTAATATGAAGACCTCAGAACTAAAGAGACTGTCTCCATGCGCAAACCCAACATCCTGCTCCATTACTTATAAGCCTCCTGTTCAAATGAGGGGAAGATGGGCAGCTCCAGTGTATGCTACCATTCTTCAGGAATTAGTCCTGCACATGAGAGATTCTCTATGACGCTGCTGTTCCTGCCGGGCTCTTTGTTCTGTTCTTTCTGTATGAAATAGCCTGTGTTTACAGCCATGTGCAGAGGCCACTTTTCAGTCTACTGTCCTGATCTTTGTTTGCACTTGTAAACTGTTTCTGCCATTCTCCTAAGAGCTTTGAGGCTCCTGTGCATCCTGTTGGGAGTCTTGTCATTAGAAGAACCACTTCCACAGATCTTTGAAATAAGGGCCTCTGAGATGGTGTCCTTAATCCACTTAGGGAATTTGCAGTTCTGCCCTACAGCATTCGAAAGTCTTGACAAACGACTTTACATTCATAGTCTTGGCTTCATTTTTACGTGTGTTCTACACACAGGTCTGGATTTCTTATCTCAGAAATTTATTTTAACATTATTTGGCAGTTTGACATGTAGAAAGGCTACAGTTGAGAAAAGACACAGAGCTGGTAAATCTTAGTTTCTCCATGTTAAATCCCCCACCCCCGTGTGTGTATGTGTGTATCTTAGTTTCTCCATGTTAAACCCCACCCCTGTGTGTGTATGTGTGTATCTTAGTTTCTCCGTGTTAAACCCCCACCCCCGTGTGTGTATGTGTGTATCTTAGTTTTCCATGTTAAACCCCACCCCCGTGTGTGTATGTGTGTATCTTAGTTTCTCCGTGTTAAACCCCACCCCTGTGTGTGTATGTGTGTATCTTACTTTCTCCGTGTTAAACCCCCACCCCTGTGTGTGTATGTGTGTATCTTAGTTTCTCCGTGTTAAACCCCCACCCCCGTGTGTGTATGTGTGTATCTTAGTTTCTCCATGTTAAATCCCCCACCCCCGTGTGTGTATGTGTGTATCTTAGTTTCTCCGTGTTAAACCCCACCCCTGTGTGTGTATCTCTTGTCAGTTTTATCACTTGCTTACAGTGTCATTTGAGCCAATCAATTTCTCTACCACTTGGCATCATCTGGATAACTTGCATCTGGGGACCAGTTCTAAGGGTACTTTATTCTTATAAAGTACCTGCTGCTAGTTGAAGCTGACCTTTGGAGCTTTAGGAGGGGTGGTTAGCTGGACCACCTACAGAAGGATTCACTAAGTAATTGTTGTAACTAAAGTAAATACTTTTATTAAAATCTCACCTAATTATTATTTAGTATGTGTTGAATTTTTGTTCTGAAAAAGGATGGCCCATGTTGATAAATTTATACTGTAAGATGTCACTGTTCCTCACCAAGTTGTCAGTGCCTGAATAACTCAGTCTATTCCTTAAACTTCTTTAGAAGTTGTGGAGCCGGAAGCTGGGAAAATAGTTACAGATTTTTTTTTTCTGGTTAGGTTTTTTGAGACAGGGTTTCTCTACATCATTCTGGTTGTCCTGGGTTGTCCTCGAACTCACAGCAATCTGCCTGCTTCTGCCTCCCAAGTGAGCCCTGGGATTAAAGGAGTACACCACCATGCAGATTTTCTAAGATGACTTAGTGTCATTTTGAGAAGGAAAGATAGGAGACATTCACCTAGAACAAATGTAACATGTGTGCTCATGATGTGTAACAAAATGACAATCATCAGTGATCGTAAAGAGTGTGTCTTGTGAGTGCTGGTGCTCCTGACTTTATTTTCTGAGTAATTGGAAATCTCTTTATGAGAATCAGTGAAGGTTGTATTTTACTGCAATTGACCTTACGTAAAATTGTGATTGTGTTTATGCTGCACTGTTCTCTGCCTCCTTCATTACCGAACTGTGGCATTTTATTTCTTCAGGTTGATGATCTTACATCGAAACTGGAAACGGCATCTTCAAAATGTCTACATCTGGGTGAAAAAAATCAGTCTCTTCAGCAGGAATTACTATTGATGAAAACTATACAGAAGAAATGTGGGAAACTAGAGAAGAATAAAAAGAAACTGGAGCAAGAAGTAGTAAGCCTCAGAAGCCGCATGGAGAGTATGGTGGAGCGCAGCCAGGTGGAGCAGTGTATGCGGGAGATCGAAGAGCGGGCGAGGCAGGACCTGGTGGAGAAGTTAAAACAGGTCAATCTCTTCTTGCAGGTCAGCTTCTGTTTCTGTAAGCATCAATGTTCATCTCACTGCAAATTATGCTGGATGTGTGCACGGTGTGTTTCCTGTGGTTTGTTTCCTAGAGCCTTAGCGAGAAGGGGACGCGTTATTCAGAACTGTGTTCAAGTGTTCTTCACTGTATATCTGAGTTGATCTTTCATTAGAGAATCATTTGACTTTTAAAGCTAGTTTGCATAAAATAAGATTGCTAGAAGGAAAGCAAATTGGTATATAAAGTATACTAAACTCTTGAGTTATTCTTAAGTCATCTAGTTCAAACTTTAGGTTTTTGAGCTGATTGTATTTTTCTTTAAACTATCAGATTACTTGTGTACTAACATATGAGTCATTCAGAACTGGGATATACCACAGTGGTAAAGAGTTCAGTTAGCATGCACCAGGCCCTGGATTTGATTCCCAGGACTAAGATAAATACGAGAAGATGAAGAAGATTCAGTTTTTTATAATTCACATCTAATACAGTTGATAACTGTTTTAAATCCCAGCATTAGCATCTGTTTTCACATATTTGATTCAAAATGACAGAAAACAAGTGAACAGTGGAGATTTGGGTTATAGTTACTTCTGAAGCATGTTCTTCCGATCTGCTTTAGGCACAAGCAGCATCTCAGGAAAACTTGGAGCAGCTAAGGGAGAACAGTAACGCTTCGGTGAGAAGTCAAATGGAACTCAGGATTAAAGACCTGGAATCTCAACTCTTCAAAATGAAAACTCAGGAAGACTTGGATAAAATAGAACTAGAAAAATACAAGCAACTCTACCAAGAAGAATTCAGAGTTAGAAAATCGTTGTCAAATAAACTAAACAAGTAAGTCATAACACACTGGAAAATAAACTCATTGATTTAGCTCTTCAGCTTCATTTTCAATGAGACTAGGACGCTGTGGAAGCTAACTAGACAATACAAGTTGGGAAGCAATGTGAGTGAACCTCAAAATGTTAATTTAGAATCTTTTACATTCTTTTTTTGTCATTTTGTTTTAGTTAATATGGTCTGTTGGGCTTTCAGATAGATAGTTTTGAAGCTTTATAGTTAAGACATTACATTGTTATAAAATTGCTCATCCACATTCCCTTAAGTCGAACTATTAACAAGTTTGATCGTGTTTTGTTTGGGGAAGATGGTGACTTAGTCCCAAGGATCAGGCACTGTTAATATTCCTTCTCTGGGCACTTTCAGCATTTGGTATTTTAATTTTCTTTGATCATCATCTTTAGTATTTCCATTAGAGGTCCCCTATAAACGAACTGTAATTGACAGATTTCCTAACTGTATAGAGATGTGCATGTGGCACAGGGAAACATTAATATTGAACTGAGTGTCAGTGCAGCGCCTCGGTCCTGGCTGTGGCTCTGAGTTAGTCCTCCATGTCAGATGCTTAATGTATCCTGCGTAATGGGAGCAAATGCTGAAAACTTCTTTTGAGGGGAGTTTCCACTTACATCTCTTCAGGGGGTGAAACAGTTTCAATTATACGCAGTGACATGTCTGTTGTAATGAAGCAAATCAATTCATCAGTCATCTCCCAGTTAGCACTGAATGCAAGCGTTTCTAAGGGCATCCTCCTGAAGCCAGGAAGCAGAGCCCTTCCAGAAGGCAGGCAACATTGTTACTGGTTAAGCTGTAGTCTCAACAATCATGTTTCTTCCTCCCACTTTGTTTAAATTACTTGTAAATTAAGATTCTCTAGAAATACCTGGACTCTTTAGAATAATTTTAAACCTGTAACACAGTTGTTACGTTCTGACAGGTTTTCAGAGTTAAGTCACTGTTTTGTAGCAAGTTCCGTGTATTCACGTGGCAGCTTTTTTAACAGCCCTGACATGGGACTTACTTTTGAGAACCTTGAGACACTAAGTATTTGCCTTTTGTGGTCTTCATTAGGACTAACGAGAGGCTGGAAAAGGCCAGCACTAAACTGCTCCTGGAGGAACAGCAGAACAGATCGTTGCTAAGCACTCTTAGTACAAGGCCTGTTGTAGAGTGCCCTTGTGTTGGAAGTCTTCATAATAGTTTAGTCCTCAATAGAACTTTTATTCCAAGAGAAAACATAGTGATTCCTACCTCAGGCCTACAGCCATCAAATAAGAGAATGGAAATCTTCCTGACCAAGGTTAGTATATTTCTTTTTTCCTTTGGGTTCAAGTTTCTGATAAAATTCTCACTTAATTTAATACATGATACTGAGTTGTTTTGCTGCTCTATGCATACTAATGTCATAGTAATTTATGCTAATAGAGAAAAAATTATTTATGGAAATCCCTAGAGTTCTATTTCAGCAGGTACTCACTGGTGCTTGGTTCAATGAGTATAGCTAAGCCAGTACATATCTTTAAAAGCTGTGCCTAAGTTGGGCTTTGGAAAGTAAATACAGCCGTGATAAAGGTATAGCTTGAGATGTACGGTTCACCTCTTAATGACAATTCTCCTGCTGCAGTTTTCCATTCTAAGGGAAGAGAATGGTCGACGTCCAAATAGCCATGCGTAGATGTTTATAGTTTAAAAGAATCTGATACAAATACTTCTTATTAATTAAATAAATTGTAACACTGTATAAGATTAATTTCTAAGTTAAAAACTTGCCACTTTCTTAAACATTATAAATATTCAATTCATTTCAGATGCATCAGGAGTTGGAAAAAAGTATAAATAGAGAACTTAAAGAAGGTATGTGCCAAAGTTTATAAATTAAGTTTGAATTGACCAATTTCTGAAATAAATTATAAATATTAAATGACATTATCTTGCTATGTTTGATGAATAGATTTTTACATTAAGCATTGTCTTACACAGAATTAAAGTTGTGAAGACATTTCTATCATGGTTTAATGCCGCAAATTTTATTTATTTGTTTGAGAATTCTTATATAAGTACACTATGTTAGCCTCGCCTCCTCCTCTCTGCCCCTCAACTCCACCCATGTCCCCACCACCACACCCTAAATTCATGACCACTTCTCATACATGCAGCCCAAGGCCCAGCTCGTGCTGCCCGTGGTGCCTGTGTTTAGGAATAACCACGTGGGAGTGAGGTCTCATCCTTGAAAACAACCGGTGCTCCTCTCTCTGCAGCCACTGCCTGCTGTTCCTTTCATCTCAGAGCTGTCTTAGATGGGACTTGGGGAGAAAAGGGTTATTATCTTCTTACATCTCCGTCACTGAGGGAAGTCAGATCAGGAACCTGGAGTCAGAAGCAAGCAGAAGCCATGGAGGAAGGCTTACTGGCTTGATCCTCCTAGCTTGCTCATCCTTCTTATACAGCTCAGAGCCACTTGCCCAGGGCGGCACTCCCCAGTGAGTGGGCCCCCCCACATCAGTCATTAATCAAGACGATGCCCACAGACTGGCAGGCAATCTGATGGAGGCATTTTCTGAACTGACATTTCCTCTTGCCAGATAAATAGATAAATTGTGCCAATTTGACCAAACAAGAAACAAAGATGGGGGCTTTGCGAATTTTTCCTCCATCCTTGTAGGCATGCGAACTGATGGGGTCTTTGCAGATGTTGTGGAGGTAACCATATTGCTGGGAGTTCACGGATATAACCCCTGTCTCCTGTCCAGAAGACGTTATGTCACAGCAGGAGTCCATCCTCAGACATTACCTTCTTTCCTCTCTCCCTGTCTTCCATGATGCTCCCTGGTCCTCGGTAGGGCTGCGATGCAGGTGTTCCCCGGGGGCAGGCTCTGCATAGTCACTTACGTTTCATTTTGTCCTGTTGTGGGTCTGACAGCCTCCGTGTGCCACGAGGAGAGGCTTCTTTGATGACAGATGAGCGCTACACGTATCTGGATGTAAGGAGTTAGAACTTTAGAAGGCACTCGGAGACCGTGTTGCCTTAATAACATGGTAGTAGGTGCTCCTCTGGGGTGTGTGACCTGTCCAGCCATGAGTTCCTGCCTAGGTGTACAATCCCAGGCATGAACTCTCTCCAATGAGTGGACCTCAGGTTCAATTGGTACTGTTGGTTACCCCAAGATACAAGTGCCGCTGTTGCACTGTTGGGGTATCTTGTCTGTCTGGTTGTGGTTTTCGGGCTTTACAGCCAGGTAGCGATGATGGCAACTTCTCTCCCTTGGCAGCTTACATAGCACCTTCCGACACGAGGAGCTGGCCCTCAGGGAGAAGGCTTTCTGGTCAGATCCAGCTTGAGTGCTCTTAGTCATGTGTCCTAAGATGCAGTGTCTTTGGCAATATGGTTTACCTTCAACCTCTGAGAGCTAACCAAAGGCTGCGTCAATGGTCTGTGTTATTTTAGGAATCACCTGGACTGTTCTGACCAACCATTCGGAAGGACATCTCTCATGACCGTTACTGGAGTTCTTGTTAATCTATGCTTCTTGTGAGGAGCGTGTCAGCCTACCTTTAAGATTTTATACACAAACACACACGCACATCAAATCGCATTCCACACTTAGGTAAATATGATTCCTTGAGGCTTTATCAAACAAGTTTGGTGTTTGTCCCTCCTCCCCCTCTCCTTCTGTGTTGACCTTCTTCCTCCTCCCCAGCTGGAGCCCCTCGCCACTCCCTAGTTTTCCATTTCCCACTTCATATCACCTGTATCCTGCTATTCTCCTCTCAGCCTTCTCAACTCCAGCCTGTGATCCCTTTATGCTTTACTGGTTTTTACTTCCTTTTTTGAGAACTCTGTTCAGATCCATAGCCCATTTTTAATTGGGTTGTTGGTCTTCTTGATTCTTTGGTACTTTTGTATTTTGAGTATTAATTACTGTCAGGTGTATACTAAGATTCTCTCCCATTCTGTGGGTTTCCTCTCGGTTGTTTCCATTGCTGTGTGGAACCCTTTTAGTTTTATGAGGCTCAGTTTCTCAGTTGTTCCTGAGCAAACTGAATCCTATCCTGAAAGTCCTTGCCTGCACGTGTGTATCTTGTAGGGTACCGCCTATGTTTTCTCTCAGCAGTTTTAGGTTTCACACTGAAGTCTTTTACCCATTTGGATTTGATGTTGTGCAGGGTAATAGAGAAGGATCTAATTTCATTCTTCTATGTGTGGACATCCAGTTTCCCAGCTCCATTTGTTAAAGGCATTTTCTTTCCTCCAATGTGTATTTTTGGAATCTGTCAAATATCAGGCAGTTATAAACATGTGGCTTTAGACTTGGTTCCAGTGGTGTTCTGATGCACTGGTCTATGTGCGTATTTATGTGCCGGTGCCATGCTGTCTTCAGTATTACGGCTCTGTGATATAGCCTGTATATGATTGTTGGGAGTGGGACATATCATCTCGTCTTGTCATTCCTGTGCTTGGTACAGTAGCTTTGCACATGATTGTTGAATAAATAAGTCAACCCTCACACTTTGATATTCAAAAAGGTAATTAAGTATGCAACTGTGAGCAAGTTAAATTGAGTTATGGTTGTGCACTGTAGTTACACATATACAATACCAATTAAGTTTTCAACTCTCCTACTGACTTGTGCTTAGTTAATTGTGAAGTCTTTGATATATATATAAAAAAACCCTTTCTTTCCAGCTGCTGCTGAACTTGAATCTGACTTCTGCAGAGTTTCTCCCCTTGGATCTGCTACTAAACCAGGTCAAGATCTAGTCTCAGAGGCATCACAAGAATATATAGACATTTTAAAGAAAAAATACACAATCTGCTGAATTAAAAAAGAAAGAAAAGGCATGAAAGTAAAAGTGGGAAGAAGACCAAAGGACGAGAGGACCAGAGAAGATGAAGGGCCATGCACTGTGTGGATCTTAAATGTCTCAATGAACTGGAGTTGTGGTACATGTTTTTGGCCCAGGGCTTGGGCAGCAAAGGCAGGTAGATCTCCATGTTCGAGGACAGCAAGGGCTTCATGTCTCACACAGAAAAAGAAAGTCATAATGAAGCCAGGTGGTGGCACAGGCCTTTAATCCCAGCACTCAGGAGGCAGAGGCAGGCAGATCTCTGTGAGTTCGAGGCCAGCCTGGTCTACAGAGTGAGTTCCAGGACAGCCAGAGTTACAACAGAGAAACCCTGTCTCAAAAAACAAAACAAAAGAAAAAAGTCATAATGAAACCTACTATTTTGTACAAATGATGTACTTTAATATATATGATCTAAAGTATAACATTGTATTAGATTGTTTATACATTGTGATTGTTTCCTATTAAATGTATTACTTCAAAACACAAAGGAAGAAAACTTTTAGTAATTGTATTAGAAAATTCATATATTTACCTGGGGGGGTTTGGGTGGTTTTTGCATGCGTTATTAATCCAAGTTTTGCATGCGAGAACGCCCAAAAGCCAGCAGTTTAACCCTAAACGGGCAGCTCTCATGAGTGCTTCGGCGGGGCGGGCTGTCATCTGCGTATCCGTGCCTTGCTGTTTTCATGACGGTCCATCGGCCAGCAGACTCAGCCGGCGCTGCTGCCTCGGCCACTGTCTGCACACTCACGTGTACCCAGTGTGTCACAGCACAGCATCGCCAGCAGACAACTATAATTTTAAGCCCTGACCCGTAGTTCTTAACCCTGCGGGAAAGCCCAGTTACCTCGGCTTTTTACCTGTTCTGTTTATTTGTTTGCTTTTTCATCTTTGATTTTTTTTTTTTTAAAAACAGTTTTACAATTAGATAAAAGTTCAGAGAACTTGCTGCCATCAGCCATCGCCCTTGACCATTTCAGGCATTTTTGTAATAAGGCTGACACTGATACATCCTGGCGATTAATGCTAAGATTCTTGTCCACTTTGGCTTCTTGCCTATAGTGTCCTTAACAACTGATCCCATCCAGACTGATGGACTCCAGTTACTTAGGTCTCTTGGACTCCTCCAATCTGGAGCATTGCTGTCTTTGCCTGACGTTTGCGACCTTAAATCTCCAGGGTGGGATTCGTATGGAGTGTCCTTGCAGTGAGTTTTCTGTTTCATTATGATTAAATCATGCATTTTTTTAGCAAGAGTATTGCCAAAAAGAAGTGATTTTTCTGATTTTATCCTATTATGTGAGCTATAATTTAGATTTTTCCCATTATGATGTTAATGTTGATCACTAGAGCAATTACCTGCTGTGTTTTTCCTCTGTGTTTCTTTTGTAATAATTGTTTTGTGGGGAGGTAATTTGTGGATATAAATATGTTTCTCATCAAGCTTACAGTATATATTCATTTACTAGCATCTATGTAGATTAATGGTTCTTCATTTTATTTAATGAGTTATAAATTGTTGATAATATTTTAAATTATTTTTATATTTTAATAAATTAACTTTTTGAGAATTTCATGCATGAGTGCTATATTTACGTCATCTTTACCCTTCGTTCCCCCACTGCTATTATGTCCACCCTCTCAAATTCATGACCCCTGTTATTTTTATTTGCGTGTACACATATGTAAACACACCACACCCTGTTGTACCATTCATTTCCCAGATGTAAGCATTTGTTTTTAATCCTTCTTCCCTTCTCTTCTTTCTAAATAAATGCAAGTAAGGAGATACATTAAAGAGCATTTTTCCCTTGTGAGTTGCAGACATGACACATATTTATCCCTAAATACACATCTCCTAAAAGCAAGATGTCATACATACCTGTAGCAGAATAATCAGTGTCAGGAAGTTTCAAAATGGGGTTTTGTGCCCACCTGGCTTGAGCTTGCAAAGGTCTTGTAGCATGCTGGCATAATTGCTGAACGTTCATGTATACATTCTCGTTAGTGTTATCCGCCTCTCTGGCTCTTAGTCTTTCTGCTCCCTCCTCCATGAAGATCACTGCTTAGGTAGAGCTGAGCACGCCACAATCCAGTATTGTCTGCATGGTGACCAGTTGAGGTTTCTGTGTTAATTGCTATCTACCACAAAGAGAAGCTTCTCTGGTGAGGATTGAGAGATTGGGTTCTCCCGTGGGCCCCGTGACGTGTATAGGTTCTTGGTCCCTTTAACAGTGCCAGGTATGGGTTCTATTTTATGCAGTAGGCCTTAGATAAAAGCAAAAAGTGGTTGGTTAGTCACATAACATTTGTGCCAGTGTTGCACCAGGGAGCATGTCTTGCCAGGCCAGCCATTATTACTTCTCTCCTGTAGCATACATAGCAGCTTCTGGCACCTTAAGCTAGTCATTAGGGAGAAAGCTTGCTGATGAGTACCAACTTGATTTCCTACTTCCAGCACTTGAGTATGTGGGTTTTCACCTGTGGAGTTCTGGAAGACAGCCAAGAGAATTGCAGTAGCTTGCAATGCTTGCTTGAGGGTCTGTGTGACCCATTGGCCAACAACTCAAAAAGAGGTAATCCTTTCTGGTTATGGAAGGTCTTATTTGCTAGCGTGATTTTTGGTAGCTTCTACAGTAGTGGGCTTCCATGTGGCTTTTCCAATAAGCCTTAGTGTTTGCTATCCCTCCCCATAGTCCATTCTCTATCTTGTTCTCCACCTCTACCCTAATTTAACACTATTCCATCATTCCCCTTTATAACACTGTTCTAACTCTCATTCTGTTAATAAAAGTCCATAGTTGATTTTTTACGAAGTTATTTATTAAATCATTGTTGATATATTAATCACGAGCCAAGACAAATCTCAGGGGTCCAATGCCCAGGCGGCTTAGGCAGAACTCACTCCATAGCCTCCTCACACCGACCTTGCTCTCTCTCGCTCTTCCTCATAGTACTCCTCCCAGGTCCTTTATTATTTCCTATAACCTTCTCTTCCTACGCAGGCCTTCATTACAAAACAATAGTACCTAACACTTCTCAAGGTCTGCCAGCAGAGGGAGGACAGTGGGGGGCGTTGGGGAGGCGATTCAGAGTCTTCTCTGATCTGCAGACCTTTGATACTGATCGGTAACCTTCAACTGTAAACAAATAGCCTCTTCATGTGGAGATCTGATTGGCTAGCACAGAGGTGTAAATGGGTAGGAAGCCAGGCCTTCACCTGCTGCAAGGCTTCAGGAAGCGACCTTCCCCCAATAGCACACACAGGAGTATGATCCCATAACTAAAATATCCCACAACATTATTCCTTGAAGGCCCCTCCTCATAAATGGCCCCTTACTAAATTCTTAACCTCTGTGGGTATTCCAAATGGGACACACGTATCAGAAGATTGAAAGCTAACATACACTAATAGGAAAAAAAATGCAACTTGTGTCTTCCAATGTCTGAGTAACCTCACTCAAAATGATTGTTTCTAACTTCATCCTTTAACCTGCAAATTTCCTAATTCCATATGTAAAGCGTTCTATTGTATAAATGTACCACATTTTCATTATTCACGGATGGACATCTAGGTTATTTCTGTTTCCTGGCTATTGTTAAATAGAGTAGCAGTGAACAAGGATGAGCCAGTGTCTCTGTAGTGAGATACAGAGGCTTTTGGGTGTGTGTCCACGAGTGGTATAGCTGGGTCGTGTGGTAGATCTACTTTCAGCTTCTTACTGATATTTCCATAGTGGTTATACCAGCCTGCACTCCAGCAACAGCGAGAGAAAGTACTCTTTCCCCTATATACATGTCATCATTCATCTTCTTTCCTTAGCCATTCTGATTGTAAGATGTAAGATTGTAAGATGAAATTTTTAAGTATTTTTAAGTTATATTTCCCTGATGGCTAAGGATATTGTTTCTCAGCCATTTCTCTTCTTTTGACAACCCTCTGTTTAGTTTGATTTCCCGGTTTTTAATTGGATTATTTGGGGCTTGTTGTTTTCCTTTGTGTGCTCTAGACACTGAACCTCTGTCGTGTCTACAGTTAATAGAGTTTCCTTTCCACTCTGTAGACTTTCTTTTCATTCAGATGATGGTGTCCTTGGCTTTACAGAGCTTTTTAGTTTCACGCGGTCCCATCTGTCGATGCTGGTCTGAAAATCCTTTCCTGTGCCTGTACCTTGAAACATATTCCCTGCTTTCTCCTCTATCAGATTCAGGGGATCGGGGCTCGTGTTGAGTTTCTTAATCCCTTTGGATTTTTGTGCAGTGAGAAATGAGGATCTGGTTTTGTTTTTTCCTTCATGCTGCTCTCCAGTTTGAACAGCATCATGTATAGAAGATGCTGTCTCTTCACCAGTGTGTATGTACAGCTCTTTGTTAAAAATCAGGTGACTGATTTGGCTCCTCAATCTACTTCCTTGATCAGTGTGTCTGTTTTATGCAAATATTATGCTGGCTTTATTACAGTATCTTACAGTATTTAAAGTCCAGAGGACCAGCATTTGGTTCTCACCCACATTAGACAACTCACAGTGGCCTGTTGTAACAGGATGCTTTGAAGGAATTTGTGATTTCGGTTTCTTTAAAAATAAGCTGTTTTGCCGCATGTCGCTTGTCCTTACGATAGCATGCTGCTTGGACTTCTGGGAACTTCGCTTAGAAAGTATTTAAGGGTTGAAGCCAGCAAGCTGGGGTGGGGTGGTTGTTGGTCGTTGGTTGGTTATTGCTTAGAGGGACTTCGGTTGGAGGAATTCGATTCGAGGATATTTAGTTGAGGTGCTAATCCAGCTCACTATCAGCTGCTGCTCCCCAAGCTTCAGACAGCCAAAAGAAGGGCAGTGAAGGGCAGTGAAGATTTATTTATTTATTTCTATCCTTCCTTTTTCTTTCCTGAGCTAGAGGGTAAAAGCATGGTAGCAATCAGTTACAACCTGTAACTCCAGCCTCAGGGTATCCAGCACCCTCTTCTGGCCTCCATGGGTTTTGCATTCATGTAGTGCACAGACGCACAAATAAATCTTTTTTTAAAACCCAGATATCCCATATATGTTGGAAGCAACGTACGAATATGATGGATGAGATGTTTGTGGTACTGAGTGCTATTTTGGGTCAGTTGGGGTTAGCCAAGTAACTTCTTCTCTTGTAAAACCCTGTTAAGTATTCCTCATTCCTTTCTCATACCAAGAATGTGTGTGTGTGTGTGTCTGTCTGTGTGTCTGTGTCTGTGTGTCTGTGTGCTGTTGAATGAACACAGAGTAAAGCCCTTTGTTAGGCACATGCAGATGAGGAAGTACAGGTACAACACACAGACATGTCAGACAGGCAAGAGGGACAAATCAGACACAACAGACAGGCCACAGATCATAAACTACACACAGAAGACACAGGGAGGGAAGGGGAGAATCAAATTCGGGCTGGCTCTCAGTCAAACTACTCCAAGAAATTTCTGCTGTCCTTCCTTAATGTAACATCAATACACCAAGGAAGGGAGGCAGGCTGAGGGGAAGGGCTCTCCCCTGGTCAGCAGTCATGGGGCTGCGGGTACCACATTGGGATGGAGGAGGAGGGAGGGGATATACCTACCTGGGTCAGCACCACATGTGGTGGCTACAGGATATCTAGTAGCAAGTGGGACTGAGATCTGGAAATTCTCTTTTAAATAGAGCTTTTCCCAGTGCCGAGGCTTCCTGACAGCTGAACACTTCAACCCAATGGAAAAACATACAAACTTAGCATTAAGACACATTTATACTGTGTTGGAGGAATATGGAGGAATACAATTTAACCACAAGCTTCCAATGGCCCATTTGGTAAAGAGAAAAAAACAAAACAAAACAAAAACATGCAATCTTTGTTCTGTTCATCAGTTTTCATAAATACAGATTTGTATAGTTGTAAATAGAAGTCTAAGCTTTGGCTTACCATAGCATTCAACAGTAAAGATACCGTGGCCAATACTGATGTTTGAGACAGAATCCAAAAGGATTCCAGGCTGGCTTCAAACTCCTGATGTAGTCAAAGATCACCTTGAGTCCCTGTCCCTCCTGCTCCAGTTTCCTGAGTGCCACCATGCTCTTTAATAATCTTCCATTGCGGTGCACTTGATCACACACAGAATATCATTAAGTCTTACCTTTCTTGCAGCAGATTTATTGAGAATAAAATGGTTCAAATGCGGTACAGTTCTCCCATTTAAAGTGTCCAGTTCGATAGGTTTTAGCAGATACGCAGAGCTGTGCAACCTTCATCATAATCAATTGTAGCAAACATTCATCATCTTGAAAAAGATACTTCATCACCCTGAAGTCCTTTTAACTTCTACAACGCCAAGCAACCAGGAGACAGCTTTACATCTCCACCTATTTGCCCATTTGGGAACATTTCATATAAGAATCATAAAGCTTGTAGTCTTTTCTATATAGCTTCTTTCACTTTGTGTGTTTTCTAGAATGTTCCATGCTGTAACACATAGCTGCACTTACTCCTTTCCGTGACACACTGATGCTTTATTGTGTGGTATACTGCACTCCACCTGCTTATCTCTTGGTAGACACTTGGGCTGTTCACTTTGAAATTTTATGGACAATACTAGGAATAACTTCTCTTCAAGTTTATGTTTGGATGTTACGTTTTGTTGGAAATATACTTTGCTGGAGAATTGCTGGGGTAAATGGCAAAACACTCAATATTCAACTTCCTCAATTTTTTAAATGCGCTGTACCAGTTTACATTCTCACCAACAGTGTAGAAGGGTTTCAGTTTCTCTATACCCTTCCCAGTACAGGTACACTGGTTTTTGTACTGAGAAAGCCATCGCTACTCCTGTCAATGAGGTTGGAGCCTGATGCAGGGATGGCTTCCTCGGTTCTCTTCCTTATTTCTTGAGACGGGGCCACTCCGCATACCCTGAGCTGCTTTAGCTCGGCTCACGGTCCACTGGGCTCTGAGGACTCATCTGTCTCTGGATCTAGGGCTGTGTAGATTATATTTTTTTCAATTTGACACTTATTCTGGATCTAATTTGCTCCTCTTTTCCTAGTTTCAGAAGGTACGAACATATATTACTTAGTTGAAGATTAGTAGACTGTATTTAAGATTACTTTAATAATCTAATTTGTAATACTGGATTACTTTAATACTATAGTGTATGAACCTTTACTTTGTCGCTAAAAAACTCCGCTCAAGCTCATTTGTAGCCTTGGTCTGTCCTCGGCACTGTCATTTACAGTGTCATCGTCTCTGAGAGCCCACATCTGTGTGCAAATCCACAGCCCCGGATCCCTGAGCGCGCCTGCTGTGCGTGGGTGGCCTTGTTTTTGAAGGTGGCCCCTTATGGAGTTTGACAATCGTTTACATCCAGGCTCCAAGTGGAGCATGGATGAGAGCCATAGTCTAGATCTCCATGTCCTTTGTCCTCTGAGCTAGTGTTACATGTACATTCGCATCACACGCACTTCTGATACCCAGCATTGATCAAGGTTATTTCAATCCAAACATCATTAACAAAGTGGGTACAAAGTGCCCGGATGACTCACGACTAAAGGAAACACAAGTGTTATTCCACATTACACACGAAGTAGCCTTACTCGTGGAGACAGCGTGGCTATCGTTCTCCAGCATCACATCCTTATCAAGGATCTCTGACTGATGTCCAGGTCCTGCCCCTCCTCCTTGGTGAAGCACACAGTCACCTGGAAGTTCTCTTCCATCTGAAATAGTTATGACTAGGTGTTATGAAAAAAGACATATGGGGAGAGTCCTGAGTGTGATGACTGCTTATGGCTCATCAAGATGCTTTCAGAATATTTGCTTCACTTTATACTTCATGCGGGAGGATGGTCATATCCGGAACATATTCCCACTGTGCTAAGTTAAGAATCCATAGGAAAATTAGTAAGTCCCCTCAGGTTTTCTGGAATCTTTACAGACATCAGAAATTAACTTAATAAAGATCTTGTATTTGAGGACCTGATAAGAAAGCATAGGCTATAAAGTGCTATGTTGTAATGTTAAAATAGTGTTCGAACAACATAATGGTAGGAATGAAGAGCGACATTAGTTGCTTCGAGTTTCTCATAAGCTCAGGACCAAGGCATAAGACAAGACAAGGATATTCTAGCGTATTCAAGAAATTAGTCGCAGAACAAACAGCGCAGGAGATGAAGATAAGGCCTGATGCCAGAACAAGAAAAAGGATCACGGACGTCTCGGGGACTGGATATGAAGTAATTTGGAACCAATATTCTCCAAAGTATTTTATCACTTATTATCTTCCAGAATATCTTCATACACTATGAATTTATACAAAGAAATTAGACCACCAGTATATTTATTATGAATTTCAATTTCTTATATACATGTTAAAATGGAGAAAGGCAGCTTACTCTTTTATTTCACTGTAAATACATACCTAGCTTCTAGTCCTCTCATCGGAGACACTGGGACATGAAGAAAATGAAAAGATTTTTAAACTGCTATGATTGTAACATCTATACAGGCTATAGGAGGAGATGGCTGTAGAGGAACACGTGGAAGAAGTTTTTGTTACTTTGGTTTCTTTAAAAACGCAAAATGGCATTTGAATTAGGTTTGCGTGCCCACCCCAGCTGTGGTAGTTGTTTACAAGTTGGGTTTGGAATGCTGGGTGCAGGTGGCTATGATTTGGTTAGGTGCAGTGGTTCTGGCACCTGCAGCTTGTTTTTGGGATTGGGTGCCGCATGGATTTATGGGAACTTTTGGCTTAGGGTATAAAATGTCTGAAGCCCCAAGAGTCAGGGTGGGCGCTAGTTGGTGGTTCGTTGGTTGGGTTGCTGTCGTTAGTGAGGTAATTCCTAAAAGAAGAAAGGTTGGAGAGATTGAGTTTACAGACCGTGAGCTGAGACGCTAGTCTGACTCACTGTCAGCTAGTCCTCTTAGAGCTCAGGACAGCCTAAAAAGAGGCTGTGGAGATTTCCACCTTTCTTTCATTCTATATCAGGGCTGCTTGTAAAAAAGGTGAAGATATCTTTCTACCTTTTTTTCTTTCTCCTTCCTTCAATTGAGGTTAAAAGATTGTAGCGTACTGCTACAGATATCTAATTAGTTTGTGTAGGAAATCTTCTAGGCTGTATGCCTTAATTTAGAGTCACTGCTACGGAAAAAGGAGGGCCAAAGAAAAGATGCGAGCCTGTGTAACGAAGTTACCCGAACAGGCTTTTATTTATAGCCCCTTCCCTTGGTAATGTACATTGTCAGTCTCTCCCTCCTTCTCTTAAGAGAAAGAAAGAGAGAGAGATTGAGACTGCTCTGGCAAGAGGCTTTAAAAAGCCAAGTACAGTTTTTTGGTATGTAGATGCTGCTCAGGCCTTCAGAGAACCCGTTTGATATGCGGATGTAGTCACTCCTAGAAGTCGATCATGCCCAGGGAGGAGCCGGGTGTCCTCCCTCCAGCGACTTACAAACTTCAAGGTTATCTTGCTTACTATGAAAGAACATTTGACTCAATAACCCATAATTGGTTGAATGTTACTGTTAGCTGAATAATATCTCCATCTGGCTCGAACAGAGCAGGGCGCCATGTAGGCAAAGAAGGTTTTTATTTTATGGTTTTTAGCTCTTTGGTGCGTATTTATTTTTTCCTCTGTCTAGGCTCCTTTTGCTTCTATCTGTTTAAAGGCTTCTCTCTTCCTGGGAGGACCAACACCCATTCCAGGAATAGCCTTTACAATGTAATATCGGCATGAATAGGTAGCTTTACTCATGCCAGGACTTAGAAGCCCGCAAGATATTTTACAATGACTATTACTTTTGAGTAAAAAATGGCTGCTTCTCCTTCTCAGCTAACACCAGCCAGCTAAGGTATTAATTACTAGGCCATACAGACATAACGAAAGGCTTTTGTCGCCATTACAGCAAAGGGGAGAAAGGGGCAAAATGGCTGGTAAGCCGAAATTCCTGACCAGGGAGTCTGGAACCTTGTAAACAGACTTCACCCACGCTGCCAGGGTATTGGGGCTCCCAGCATGTAGAGTCTGCAGAGACCCCCAGGGAATGTCACCAGGGAGTAGGACTACTTGAAAGTATTAGAAGGATTGATAGGTGTGGCCTTGTTGGAGGAAATGTGTCACTGAGGGTAGGCTTTGAGGTTTCAAAAACCCATGCCAAGCCCAGAGTCTCTCACTTTCTCCCTACAGGTTTGGATGCAGCTCTCAGCTATGGCTCCAGCATCTGCCTGCATGCTGCCATGCTCCCTGCCATGGCAACAGACTAAACCTTTGAAACTGTAAACAGGCTCCCTACTAAATGCTTCTTTCATCAGAGCTGCCTTGGTCTTGGTGTCTTTCACAGCAATAGAACAGTGACTAAGACACCTACCTGTCTAATGTTTCCTCTAATGTATTTAAGTGTCCCGATTCATGACTTCCTGTGTACTATAACTGTAAAGGTTTTGTGACGGGATTAGAGAGATGGATCAGAGGTTAAGAGCACTGGGTACTCTTCCAGAGGACCAGGGTTCAGTTCCCCGTACCCACGTTGTGGCTCACAACTGACCATGACTCTAGTTCTAGGGGATTAGATGCCCCTTCAGGCTTCATCAAAAATTGCAAGCCAGGCGGTGGTGGCGCACACCTTTAACCCCAGCTCTTAAGATGCAGAGGCAGTTGGCTCTTTGTGAGTTTGAGGTCAGCTTGGTCTACATAGTGAGTTCCAAGACAGCCAGAGTTACGACAGAGAGACCCTGCCTGGAAAAAAAATCAACAACAAAAATTGCACAAACATACATGCAGGCAAAACATCTGTGTACATTAAATAAAATAGCTCCATGAAGTGGCTTCCATGTTGGAACATGAACTTTGGGGTAACCTATATCTGCTTCAGGACTATTGTCACTATATTTGGTTCCAGAATAAGCTGTTTCTTATCCCCCTTGAGGCGAGAGCTGTGTTTTTGTGTCAATAATACTTTTGCCCTGAATCTTACAGGCTGTTTCTCCACACGGTAACATTGTCTCTTACATTGTCCTTTTGAGGACCGGTGGGTGAGCCTAGCTTCTTAGGGCTGCCAGGGTTCAGCCTCTGCTCCTAAAAGATCTGGCACCATATATACATATATGAATACATTTTATGTAAATTGTAATTTTCTTATGAAATATTTAATATTTCCGTATTTCTAAAGTTAGCACAATGCAAACTAATGTTGACAAACTTATATATTAACACATTATAAACATACAAGTTGTTTTGCATACTCAGTATATTGTTCTTAGTGAGACAATAGCCCTGACATTCTGTATCAATAAGACTTTAAAATTCTGAGAAGAATGCACACCTAGTGTTAACTATCTTCTCCTTTGGGAGCTAACATGTATGACTCTTTAGTGTCTGCTCTTTTATATAGCTATAGCTATATATCTCTATCTATATATCTGTATCTATCTACACACACATACATACTAGTTTCTCACGTTTCGTATATCATTTACATAGTTTTGAAAGTTAGCAATCCTAAGGCAAAACTATGAGACTTTTTTTTGGATGTGCACGTGCACTTGGTCCGAGTACTTAATCTACCCCTCAGTACACTGCACATCCTCAGATAGCCATCTGCCTTCCAGCCCAGGGTGCCCATCGCATCCCCTTGCTAGCCCAAGCATCCTCTTGAAAACCATGCCTATGGTGAAGGGTGAAGCACTTAGAGCCATACTTCACGATGTGATCTAAAATGGAGCAGAAGCAGAGGCTTCTGGAAATCGTAGTTCACTGAGGAGGTCCGTTCGGCGCAAGGGCAGAGTCCTCTTCTGTCAGCTGTGGAGGTTTGGTTCTTCGCCTGAGCTGGGGGCCGTGGAAAGGGGGTTGCGGAGGGCCGAGGCATCCACCTGCCTGGGGGCCTCGGAGTGCGGCGGGCGGGGCGCGCGGGGCGGGGCGCGGGGCGGGGCGCGGGGCGGGGCGGGGCGGGGCGGGGCGCGGGGCGGGGCGGAAAGGGCAGGCCCGCTGCTGGCCGGTCTGAGCCACCGCCCCGGTGACGTGGACGCACTCGCCGTGCCCGCCGCCACGTTGGCGTCCGCCCGCCTCTCAGCCGCCCCGGAGCATCTGCAGCGGCGGCCGCGGGGACGCCGTCACCGAGGTGAGATTCGCCCCCGGCGCACGGTGCGGGGCAAGGGTGCAGAGTGCGGAGACCCAGCCGGGCGGGATGCTGCCTTGCACGCAGTGCCCGGTCCATTCATCCCGGCCCTCCGGTCACCTCCCCGCGTCCGGAGACCGTGCGGTTTACCCAGCGCCTGCGGGTGGCCCTGATCCTCTATTGTTTTCCTCCTCTGCCTCGATGCTGCAGCCATGCGTGCCTTGCTTTCTGCTCAAGCTCCGGAGAACATAGCCATGAAGCATACTTGATTTTACCTGAAGTGTTCTATTTCTAAAAAATGTCTGAGCTCCTCTGGATCCTTTTAGTGTGAAAGGTTAATTAAGGCTCTTCCTGCAGCCCTCAACCAGCCTTTGTTAGACTGTTGAACAGTTATTTGGAAGCACAGTACTACTTTTACAGTATTAAATTTTACTGAGAAGCTGAGAATCGTGTACACCGTCAAAGGGAACAGAGTAGAGACAGATTGGGTGGGGGGCGATCTGGCCACGCGCGGAGCTCCACTAGAAGGGAGCTGTTGAGCCTCCTGCCTCAGCCTCCGGAACGCTGGGGTTTACATGTGTGCCGCCTTGCTAGCGGAGATAGAATTTTTTTTTAAAAGATGCAAACTGTAAGTCATTTATGTTCTCTGTCATGAAGGCGATTTCCTAATGCTGGTGATTGGCTCATTTGTATCTGGCCTTATACATTAGGCTTTTTGTGAGCATACAGCTTGCTGGATTTGAGCTTTTGTTTTCTTTAGCTGTATACCTGATATGCCTGTCTAGGGAATATGGCACTAAACTCTTGTTTAATTAATTAATGACTTAAACAAACAAACAAACAAAACAAGGTCTCACTATATAATACAAGCGGGCCTAGCTCTCACTATGTATCAAAAACTGCTCTTGATTTTGCTAACCTCCTTCCTCTGCCTTTCTCAGCTGGGATTAAAGGTGTGCATCACCACAATATCAAATTGATATTTTTGAGGGTAGATTTGTTTCAAAACTAGAAACAAATTGGGAGCCACGTCAAGGTTCATTAAGACTTAAATTTTAGTGCAGATCCAGCATGTTTTGAGAAGTAGTCAATTCCAGGGATCTGGACTTGTTGTTTTCCTCTGTCAAAACTTGACCAAAGGCGGCGTTCAGGGATATTCGCAATTATCTAATTCCTTTCATTTTAAAGATAATAGCATTGAAACTAAGTCCCTATGTTAGAACAGAGCCTGCAAAGAACCGAAGACAAAGTATCATATGTAAGTGAAAAAGTTCTTGAGGAAGTGTTTTATTTTCTTTTTGCTTTGAGAAAATGTGATTTAAGGAAAAGAAAATGCCTCATGTTTGGAAGCTTTGAAATGACTTTCTAACTCTGGAGCTTTGTAATATTAACAGGAAAAAAAATTCCAACTTTAGTTAAGATTCTCTGTTTGCATATGCTACACCCCTGTTGAAACTAATCTGTTATTCAATGTTTAAGTGTCTTGTGTGTGTTAGTCAGTAAGCAGACATAAGTTTTTTAAACAGACAATAGAAATGTTTAGATTTAGAAAAAAAATAAAAGGTCCCAGACTCATCAAGATAGTGTCAGAACTATCAATAGATAGGCGAGCATTACCTCAGCTGGCTGGGCCAAAAGGACGGCTTCTCAGTATAGTACTAAAGCATTGTGTGGAAATTTCTCGCAGGTGAGACCTGGAACTGTGACATATGGTTTCTTATGACTTCACTCTCCCAGATGAAAGGGTAGAAACCCCTTTCTAAGAAGACAGCAGAAAATGAACAAGTTCAAGGTGAGTAACTTATTTGTCCCTCACTTTGTGTAACTCTGTGTGTGCACGCCTATGTTCAATGAGGTTTGTTGAAAGAGAGTCTATGGGGCTGGAGAGCTGGCTCAGTGGTTAAGAGCACTTGTTGCTCTTGTAGAGGACCCGGGATTGACTCCCAGCACCCACATGGCAGCTCACAACCACCTGTAACTTCAGTCCCAGGGGATCTGTTGCCCTCTTCTGACCTCTGCAGGTACCAGGCATGGTCATGATGCACATGCATATGTGCGGGCAAAACATCCATATACATAAAATAATAAAATAAATAAATCTAAAAAAGAAAGAGACTCTCTGTGTTGAACTAGGAAAGTATAATTAGTTTAAAATCAACTTCAGGGTTGAATAAAACAGTAACTCTCAAAATACGATCTACAGAGCCCCAAGTATCCTCAGACCCTCTCAAGGGATTCTGGAACACCAAAAGTCATATTATTAATAAGTGAATTACATTTGCACTAATGCTGTGAAATAGTGACCCACCACTAACTATCTTGCACAACTTAAAACAATGAGGGCGATCGCAGGGAGCGGCTGAGGAAAGATGGAGGGAAGTGGAGCAGCAGAAGTTGTGAGTCTTGTTTACATATGAAATGTATTGCTGTACATTTTCCTACATTTTCTTGTACAGTGTTTACATGTTATATGTATTGTGGAGGGAGTAAAGGTTTTTCATATTTCCTTGATGAAATTTCAAAGGAGATATACTGTTCACAAAAGATTTGTGACTCGGTAAATAAGTCGGCATTCTGCTCTGAGCTGAGAATGATTCTTTGAAGACAGAAGGCGGCTTTGATTCATATTTTACTTTCCATATAGCATGGAAGTGAAGGGAAGAGCTTGCCAATAAACAAATAAGTAAAAACACGGTGACACCAAATCTATTATCTTCGGGTTTTTGCAAAGAGCTAAGTAAAAGACTTCTAGTTTCCTTAAGGATATCCTCAGTGGATCGGTAAACACTATTACTTTTTGATGATTAAAAGGTAATGAGAACATACTTGTCATAATAATAGTGCCTTTCCTGATTCTTTATCATACTTTCCACTCACATTCATCCTTAATGTGACGGTAAAAACTATTAATTTGTTAGACTTTGACCCTTATGTGTACAGCTTTTTAACATTTTGTGTGGTAGAGTGGGACATTAACTTACAGCGCTTCTGTTGACCCTGAACTGTGGCGATTGGTACCTTAGGACAAGCACTTGTATGGTTTTTATACAAATATCTTGACGATTTTTCATGGAAAATCTTCTATGTTTGGAAGAGCTGGCTGAAAAATTACAGTTTTTCTAATTTCTAACGGTGTCTCCTTATGTAGCCTTGGCTGGCCTGAAACTAATGGATATCCTCCTGCCTGTTTCCAAAGCGCTGGGATTAAAGGCATTCACCTTTACATGCCCACCAACAAACATTTTGTTGTTGTTTTTTTTCCTTGAGACAGGATTTCTCTGTTGTCACTCTGGCTGTCCTGGAACTCACTCTGTAGACCAGGCTGGCCTCAAACTCACAGAGATCACCTGCCTCTGCCTTCCGAGTGCTGGGATTAAAGGTGTGCGCCATCATCGCCCAGCTAATTGTAGTTTTTATCCTCTGGCACTACAGTCTCTCCACTGATCCCTGACACTTGGGAGAAAAGGGTGTGATATACCTGTCCCAATTAGGTCTGAGCATTCTGCAGTCTCCTGTTCTCCACACCTGGACCAGTTGTGAGTCTGTGTTAATTACCACCAGCTGCAAATAGAAGCTTCTCTGATGAGGGTTGCGAGATGGGTATGATGATGATATAATCTGTGAGTATAATGATAAAAACATAGGGATAGTTTATTAGAAAATTAATAGTAGTATGTTCTTCCATAGGGCTATGACCTAGCTAGCAACTGTTTTTTTGGTCCAGTTAATGGTAGCAGGTATCAGTTCTATGTTGTGAAACAGGTCTTAAAGCTGGTTGATTATTCCCATAACATTTGTGCTGCTATTGCCAGGACAGTCATTACTGGGGCCAAGTAAGATGACTGGTGATTTTTCATTATGCTTAGAACCTTCCAGAACTATGAAAGCTAGCCAGTAGGGCTACAGCTTCCAGGTTCGAACCAGCTTGATTTCTCCGTGTCTTTGACTCACATATATGATATTTTAAACAATAGGGGCTTACCATCTAGTTCTATGGGTAACTAAGAGTCATGACAATAGCCTATTATATTTGGGTGTTCTATGAGTCCCCTGTTATAGAAGTTTGTTTCTAACTATGTTTAAAATGGTTGTTTTGTGCCTTGTTGGGGGAAGGGCTGCCTAGGCCTTGGCATTTTGTATTATCTGCTGGGGGTGTTGGGTTTATGTAAAAGATGTTTGATTCCTCATGCTCACTGCTCTCTGGCAGAGCCATGAGGGAACAGAGTTTTTGTATCAGTGGAACACATGAGGTGCTTCTGTGTCAATAAAAACCCCTGAGATCAGATGATCAGGGTTCCACTGTCCAGTATGGTGCTTGACATGACCGGTGGGTCCCTCTGCTGAGGTTTGACAGGGTTTGCGCCTATGAAAATGCCTCCTTGTCTTTCTTGCTGAGCCACCCAGTAGCTATCTGTTACAGACTCCACTGACCCAACAGCTCAGAAAGCCTAGTACTAGGATTTTTATTTGATAGCCCAGTGTATCTAGGAGAGGCATTGGAAACTCGTTTTATGTATGATATAAATCATGTATATATTTTAGGAAGCTTTTGTAGTCATTTTACATGTTGCTCTTTCAAAAGCATCATTTATCCCTCTCCACAGGTCCTCCTCCACCCTGCCATCCTGTTCTCCACCCAGCTTAACTCTTCCGTCCCACCATTCCTCTTTCCTCCTTCGTACCACTTACGTTCGATCCCCTTCTCTTGAGCCGCTCACATGCCCTCTCACTAGTTTCCTGCTTTCTATGGGAATTCACACACATCTAAAGAGCCAAAGCTAACATGCACATGGGAGAGAAGACATGTGACATGTGTCTTTCTTGGTTACTTCACTCAGAACGATCGTTTCCAGCTCTATGTATTTATCTTCAAGTTTCTTTTTTTTACAGTTGAGTAATATTCCACTGTGTGTATGTACTACCTTTTCACTTTGCTCCGATCGTTTGGTGGCTGTCGAGGCTGTGTCCGTTGGCCGGCTACTGTGACTACAACAGCAGTGAGCACGGATAAGCTACTGTCTCTGTAGGAAGATAGAATCCTTTGGGCATATGCCCAAGAACGGCGTAGCTGGAACACATGTTAGGTATATGTCTAGCCTTTTGATACACTCTGTGCTGGTTCCCATAGTGGCTGCATACGTTTTCATTCCCACTGGCAGTGAGTGAGTGTTCCCCTTTCCCCGTATGTATGCTAGGACTTACTGTCATTTCTTTCTTTGATCTTAGCCATTCTGACTGGGGCAAGATGAAATCTCAAAGTAGTTTTAATTTGGATTTTCCTGATCACTAAGGGTGACGAACATTTAAAAAAAAAAGTACTTCTTAGCAATTCGTATTTCATCTTTTAAGAATTCATTTTAGTTACATGCCCCATTTTTAAAATCAGTTGTTTGTATTTAGTTTTTTTAATTTTTCGCATATTCTACACACTAGCTCTCTGTCAGATATATAGCTAGTAAAGACTTTTTCTCATTCTGTAGGCTGGCTCCTTACTTGAATGGTATTGTCCTTTGCTGTACAGAAGCTTTTTAGTTTCTTGTGGCTCCAGTTGTCATTCGTTGGTCTCAATGCTGTGTTATCCGAGTCCTGTTCAGAAAATACTTCCCTGTGTCTTTAAGTTGAAGCATATTGCCAGATTTCCCTTTAATGAGGTTTAGGCCTTACACGGGGTCCTTGGTCCATCTGGAGCTGGAGTGTCGTACATAGAGATAAGGGTCCAGTTTCATTCTTCTGCACGTAGCTATCCAGTTTGATCAGCACCATTTGTTGAAGATGCTGTCTTTTCTAAAGAATATATTTTTTATTTCTTTGTCAAAAATTAGCTGAGCTTAAGTGTATGGGCTCATATCTGTCCTCAGTTCTATGTCTGTTTTTTGCCCGTACCGTGATGTTTTACGGCTATAACTCTGTAGTGAACTTAAAATCAGAGATGGTGATACCTATGGCAGTTCTTTCACTGTTCAGGATTGTCTTGGTATCTTGGATTTTTGTGTTTCCAAATGAAACATGAGCTTATCCTCTCATTTTTTTGTGTGTATGTGTGTGTGAATTGTGTTGGGATTTTGATGGCGGTGGCTCTATATGGCAGTTGTTAATGACTTTTGTCGGGTGGCCATTTTCACAGTGTTAATCCTGCCGATCCCTGAGTGTGGGAGGCCTTTCCATCTCCTGGTGTCTTCTTCAGTTCTTTCTTTAGTGTGCTCATTGTTTTTATTATACAAGTATTTACTTCCTTATTGAGATTTATTCCGAGACATTTTGCGTGAGGCTGTTGGGAATGGGACTGTTTCCTTGATCTTTCTCAAAATGTTTGTACTTGTGTTTAAGAAGGCTACTGATCTTTGTGCCGTACTCTGTATCCTGATGCATTCATCAGCTCTGGGTGTGTGTGTGTGTGTGTGTGTGTGTGTCTGTGTGTGTGTGTGTCTGTGTGTGTGTGTCTCTGTGTGTGTGTGTGTGTGTGTCTGTGTGTCTGTGTGTGTGTCTGTGTGTGTATGTGTGTGTCTGTGTATGTGTGTGTGTCTGTGTATGTGTGTGTGTCTGTGTGTGTATGTGTGTGTATGTGTGTGTGTCTGTGTGTGTGTATGTGTGTGTCTGTGTGTGTGTCTGTGTGTGTGTGTCTCTGTGTGTGTGTCTCTGTGTGTGTGTGTGTGTGTGTCTGTGTGTGTGTCTGTGTGTCTGTGTGTGTGTCTGTGTGTGTGTGTGTGTGTCTGTGTGTGTGTGTGTCTGTGTGTGTGTGTGTGTCTGTGTGTCTGTGTGTGTGTGTGTCTGTGTGTGTGTGTGTCTGTGTGTGTGTGTGTCTGTGTGTGTGTGGTCTTTGGGGTTTTGGATATAGAATCATACCATTTTGTGTGTGACATGAGGGCACACGAACAGTGTCTGCTCACCCAGGTAGAGAACGGAAGACAGAGCACACTAAGGAGAGCACCAGAGTTCCAGTTGGCGAAGTGAGTTTATCGCTGGACTAATTTTCCGAGGAGCTTCGCAGCAGTTTCCACAGTGGCCATATCCTTCCGCAGCCCACTAACGGCACAGGAGGCTCAGTTCTCCACGTCCGCACCTCGCTGTCACGTCCTTTTCTGAGTTAGCAGTTACATCACTGCACACAGAGTGGTTTTTGTTTGGTGTTGTGTAAATCTGTTTTGTTTTGTTTTGTTTGCTTGCTTGCTTTTCATTTTGTATTTTCAAAACTGAGTCTTGCTATGTAGCATAGACCAGGATCTGCCTGTCTCTGCTTCCAGATTAAAGGGATTAAAGGCATGCGATGCCACACCCAGCATCTGACATCATTTTTTAATAAAAGTAACTAAAACTCCTTGGAGACTTGGTTGATTCTAATACTGACTCAAGGGATGCGTTAAATAAGCTCAGATAATTTCATATTGTCAGAAAGTATGGAAGTGGTGCAACCAAATAACCAGAACATTTTAAGTGGACACATGGGACAAACCTGAAACAACTCCTCACTGGAAAAGCTGGAGCAGTTTAAGTGCCCCCAAAACTACAATGCTTGATTCAAAGCATAAAATAAGTATATGAGGCCATATCAATATAAATTATTGGATAAGCAATGAGAAAAGTTGATTCTTCATAAGACAGTCAACGTGATATATATAGATGAATTCCCCTCTAGGAGATGGAACATGCTCCACTCCTTCTTGAGAAGTCTAAACTAGACTTTAGTTTGTTTTCAAGTAATAGTGTGCGAAAAAGAAATGCAGCTACCGTGGGAAAAACTGACAAACACTCCTCTACCGAACAAGTCAAGTAAACATCACCAGGCATACCACGCATCTCTTGTAATATTGGGAGGGAAAGGGATTCTTCGCTAAACCCAGGAAGCTATGAAGATGAAGCCTAAGCTATAATGAAAATCACAAGATGCTGGAGATGTTAGGGCTGTGGGATGTCTGCTGAGAAAAATGGAAATACCTGTTGGAGCCAACTCAAGAGAGAAGTTATATGTGCTGCAGGCAGCAGAGCTGGGAGGGTGGGCCGACCCGAGTCTTCCGGAGCCCATGTGAGTCCCTCTGCATCCTCAGTCATGGTCACGGAGCTGCAGGATGCAGTGTTTCCCCTGCTTTCCTTGCTACAGCCTCCCTGCTACATTTTGGAATGTTCACCCGTAGGACAGCATGTTGTGAGTATGTACTCGTTATGATGTTATGAGGACTCACGGTTAAGAGATTAGCTTGAGCCTAGGAGGAGACTTTGAACTTCTGGATATTGTTGGAACCGTTAAAGACTATGGGGACTTTTGACGTTGGACTGAATACATTTTGCGTCCTAAGATCACGAGGTATGGATGGTTAAGTGTTTTATATCATTTAAAATAATACAGTTGGATGTCAAGTTCAAGGGGGTGAGGTTGTGATGCTTAATATTGTCAACTTGGTGGGATTTATAATTACCGTGGAAACATGTTCGTGTCTGTGAAGGACTTTAAGATTAGTGGGAAGACCAATCCTCACTGTGGGTGGCACCATCCCCTGGGCTGCAGCCTTGGGCAGAATGAAGAAGGAAAGCGGACACGAGCATTGTTTTCTGCCTCTGGACTGCACTGTGAGCAGCTGCCTCAAGCCCCTGGTGCTGGGCCTTGCCGCCATGATAGACTGCACCATCAAGCTGTAAGCCACAAGAAGCTCTTCCTTCTTTGGGAGTTGCTTCTCGCCGGGCATTTTATCACAGCAAAGTAACTCATGCAGTTCTGACTAGCACTCTTCAAAATGTTCATAGAAGCCAAGAAAGGGGCCGTGGATGTAATCCAGTTCTTACGTGGCGTGTACAAGGTCCCTGGTTCCGACTTCAACACGACAAAACTCTGTGAAAATTAAACTGAAAGTCAAGGAAAGACTATCATGGACGAGACAAACTGAAGACTTACTCTGCAACTAGGTAACGTGATAGTTATTTTTCAAAGCTGTCTTAGTCATCTTAATTCCACTCCTTTCCCGTGTACTATTTAAGGGCATTGAGATAAAATGGAAATTAGTTGATGTAATAAATGTTTCTTAGTTTTGGAAATTATTCCATATTTTAAAATCATCATGCCAGGGAAACAAACTGAGTAACACATAAGACTTGCCTTAGGTCTGTCTGTGATGTTACGACAAAATGCCTGAAGCTGGCTAGCTTTAAAAAGAGCAGAAACTAATTTCCTCCCTCTTTTGGTAGCTAAGAAGTTCAAAATCAAGGTGTAGAAGATCTGGTGAAGATTTGATCTCTTCTTCTTGGAGGGCGCCTAACAGTTGTGTCCTCACGGAATAGGAAGGGGTGTGTGGAGGTACCGGCAGTTAGTGTTGAAAGAAAGTTTCTATCCTCTGTGACAGCCATTCTGCTGTTATCACGTCTTCTTCCCCCCCCCCCCCCAATGTAACACTGAAACTTTGAAACTACCAGAGGAAAACAAGAAAGAAACACTTGCAAATACACGGATGAGCAATGATTTCCTGGGTAGGGCTCCAGTGGCTCGGGAAAGAATTGCGAGCATTGACGAATGGATTGCACTGAACTAACACGTTTCTGCCCAACAAAGGAAACAAAGACTGGAGTGAAGCGGAGCCTGCAGAATGAGAGGAAATCGTTGTCAACTGTTCACCTGACAGGGATTAATACCCAGAGTATATAAAGACCCAAGGACTTAACTACAAGCAGAACAAATAATTCAACAAATACACAAAATTTGCTTGCAAATGGAGAAACACAAATGGCCGATACATGTGTGAAAAATGTTCAACGTGTTTGGCCATTAGGGAAATATAAATTCAAATTTTAGTGAATTAATTCATGGTTTGTTTGGGTTTTTTTTTTTGAGAAAGACTTTCAATATTACATAGAACAGGTTTGACTCAAACTTGTGGATATTGTTCTGCTTCTGCTTCCTGTCTGCTGGCAAAGCTACATATATTTTAGAATTAGCTTTGGCAATTATAAAATGCCTTATCAGAACTGGATTGGAATTATATTAAATATACCGATTGGCCGAAGACTGACACAGTAGTCATCTGAACTCAGGTCTTTGCGTTCTTAACTGTTATATGATTTCTCTATAGGCCATGCACATACTTGGCTGGATTAATACTGAGGTATTTAATAGTATTATACAGAAATACGTATTTAAGTAATGTTGACCTTAGTTAACGCAAGTATTAGATTTTTTTTATGTTGTCACATAAATATTATCTACAAAGAGAAATGGTTTTATTTATCCTTTTGTAGTCTGTTTATTTTCTGTTCTTCATAGCCCTGGCTAGGTTTCTATCTAGGATCGTGTTGAAATAGGAATGCTGAGAGTAGACATCTTTGTTTCCCCTTTACCTTAAGGGGAAGGAATCTAGCCATTCACTGAGCATTACAGTGGGCCCGGATCACATCGAGACATTGTTGGTCCGATTAAGGAAGTCCCCTCTGCGTTACTTTATTGTCACTCTAATAAAGGCCCAGTCAGCTAATAAGTGGGTTATTTTGGCTCTTGGTTTTAGGGTTCTAGTCTCCAATCAGTTGGCTCAGTTGCATTTATGTCTGTGACAAACCAGCACATCCTGGTGGGAGTCATGGTGGAGAAGAACTCTTCTACCATGACTAAGAAGGGTGCAGGGTTCCAAGTGCTCTCCAGTGACACCCACCCAGTGACCCGGCTGTGTCTGACGAGGCTCTCCATGGACTGTGTCAGCTCCCAAACAGGCCTTTAGCCATGGAGACTTTTGAAGGACACTTAAGAGCCAAACCATGGTGCCTTCTTCTCCTAGTTTGTACAGTTTACATTTTTCATTATGAACAGACCTTTTGAGATGATGGTGTCACTTTTCTTTTTGAGTTTGTAGTAACAGGTAAGGAGTGACATGCTAGAATGCTCAGCCAGTGTTGCTCTGCTAGGACATTGTCAATTTTACAGATTCTCTATTTGGCCTGCTCAAATCCCATGCTGGTCTTCTCTGGTGAATTCTATGTTGCTTGATTTCAGATTTTTAAGAAGCATATACAGTATTTGGATTCATTTTGTCATTTTCAAACAAAATATGCTGATTCCTTTACTCCCTGTTCTCCCCCATTCCCACGAGCTGCCCACTTTGCACCCCTCCTCCCACCCCCCCGTAGCTTCCTTTCTGTCTTCAGGTTGTGTGTGCCCTGTCCCAGTCGCTCCTCTTTTAAACACTTTCTCTCCCTCTTAGTCTCTTTTCTAGCTTCATGACCTATACTCCCATTCATACTCTCAAATGTATGAACGCTGTGGGTTAATGTCGTGTTTCCTATTGCTGTGATAAAAACACCGACTAAAACAAACTTGAGGAGGAAAGGGTTTATTTGGCTTAAACTTCCAAGCCATGGTCTAGCACTGGGGGAAGTCAGAGCAGGAACTCAAGCAGGTACCTGGAGGCAGGAACTGATGCAGAGGTCATGGAGGAATGCTGCTTACTGGCTTGCTCTTCCTTGCTTGCTCAGTTTGATTTCTTATACACCTCAGGATTTCCCAAGGATTTTTAGAAATATTTGACTTACTTTGCTAACTGAAGAACTGAATTTTGAACCAACACTTGAAGAATATTCTCATACCTCATCATAATAAAATCTACTTTTATTGTGACTTGGTCGTGAATAAAATAAATTCCTACAAGCCAGAGAGATAGCTTAGTTGGTAAAACGCTTGTCAGGCAAGTTTGAGGGCTTGAATTTGACCCCCAGTGCCCATGAATGGAGCGGAGTATATTAGTAACTTGTTTGCTGCTGTGATAATATACAGTGACCAAAAGCAACCTCTGGAAGAAAGAGTTGATTTTGGTTTACTGTTCTAGAGGAACAGGAGCCGATCATAGTGGGGAGACATGTCAGCTAGCAACATGCATGGTGGCAGAAGCAGAACCCTGGAGTTCACAATGTCAATCACAGCACGAAGCGGAGAATGAAGTGGAAGAAGCTATATAACCTCAAAGCCTTCCCTTCAGTGACACACTTCCTTCGTGAGGACTACACCACCAAAACCTCCCCAGACAGTGCCATCAACTGGGAGCCAAGTTCAGTGAACCCGGGGCCCAAGTGAGAGAACCTGTCTCAAAGGAAAAAAAAATAACCAAAGCAAAACAAAACCAAGATGGACACACGTGCACACGGACCTGCATGAACGCGTGCAGACCTCCCTCAAAAGAGGTTACGAATAGTCACATCATACTAATCCGAGAATAAAGCAGAAAGCAAGCGTGCTTACTTTTTCCAAAGATGTGCTTATCCCCTCAAACAAAAGCAGAGGAAAACTGTAATACAGTTCTTCAGTATAAGGTAATTGTGATGGGAAAGAGCCTTAAAAAACGGAAATTAGAGGCTTACAATAAAAATGGAAAAATAAGTAGAATGCACAATATTGATTAACTCAGGAAAGAAATAACAGAACAGAAAATGACCCAAAATAAAAAGATTAAAATACAACACACCCAAGGGAGCAGAAATATGAACGGGATTATAATGTGTGAGATGCCAGAGGACACAAGCGACAGCACCAAGTCGCCCGCAAAGAGTGATGGGAGTGCAGAGTCATGAAAGCAGACAGAATAAAGTGGGGTCTAGGCAACAAAACTACACGGCCAAAGAGACTAACAGTCTAGAAATCCATAAAGATCAGAGCACAGTCTACATATTTAAAAGCCCCCTGGATGCTAACTGCCATTCTTACTTAAAAGTAAAGAAGTCCTCGAATTTCCAGGGGAGAAGTCCAACTCACCTGGTAATAAAAGAGATATAATTCCTTTGTTACTGTTATTTTTCAATTTCAAGTACAATTTTCTTAGCGTTTAAGAAAAAACATAGTACAGGTTAGGTAAAAGTCAGAGCAGCCACCAGGAGGAGATGAAGAAAGCATCGTGCCTTTTCAGTCAGGTATAGAGTAGAGATGGTGTATTAAGAAAGGAAAAAGCACTCCCAAGAGTGGAAGTGGCCTGGTGAGTTGAGGAAAGGTCCCCCAAAGCTAAAGGGAAATCATTTCTAATTGCAGTAAGTAAACATATAAAACGAAAATAGTAAGAAGGTGTTTTCAGGAAATCAAGAAAATTAAAAATATTTTAACTTTTAAATTTAATTTAAAAGACTATATGAGCAGCCATGGTGAGGAACTGAAGGATTCCATATTTCAGGCCAGTCTGGTCTGTATAACGTAACCCTGCTTGTGCCCTCCCTCTTTTCCACCCCCAAAGAAGAATGCATGTGCCCTCAAGTGGCTTCTTAAATGAAATACTACATTTCAGATCCTGTGAAGCATAAATATAGCAAGTTTAATGGGGGACTTTTATAGCCTTAAATTGTTTCTTTCAACAGAATGAAAGAAACTAGAATTGAGTGGTGACATACATCTGTAATCCCGTTATCCAAAAGTCTGAGACAGGAGGATTGCTAGTTTAAGACCAGCCAGGACTATTTAGTAAAATAAATGACATTAAAACTCCCACCAAACCATGTAGACACTATAGGACCCATCCTCATTTCTACCCAGGAGTTATTAACTCCCAATTGATTTTAAAAATGGGACTGTGCAGATGGCTCAGTCTTAGTAAAGTGTGGCTGAGCAAGCCCAAGGGCCTGAGTTCGGGTCCCCAGTACCCGGGCAAAAAGCTAGATGTAGTAGAACGTATTTCTGTAATTCAGTGCTGGGGAGGCCAAGACCTGAGGCTCTTGGGTCTTGCCGGCCAGTCTTCCGAACTGACTCCGTGAGCTCGGGGTTTAGTTAGAGACCTGTCTCAATACTTAAAGATGGAGTAGATTAGTTACTTTTTTATTGCTGTGATTAAACACCACGTCAAAGGCAATTTATAGATAACAGTTTATCTGGTCGTACGCACCTTATGCAGTTCTAGGTGGATAAGAATTCATCATGGCTGGGGTGAAGTTGGCAGGTGTAAAACTGAGAACTATCTGCCTACATTTTTTTAAACTTAACTTTGGAAAGTGACTTAAACTCTTTGATTCACCAAGTTGGACTTTGTTACAATTGTTCTTTGGTCTGGCATTGGCGCCCTGTCTGTGGTAGACATTTGTTCCCGTCACCTCCAGAAAAGTTCATACAACTGATGTAAATACATATGACATGAAGTCTACTACGTGTGTGTGAAAGATACGCTTTATTGGGACAAAGGAAAAGCATCAGACATTCTTTGTGTTCTGTTCCCCGACTTCATAAATTAATTAACTCGGTTCTACACCGTGTTCTCATGCTGTCATTTACAGTTCCCCAACGTTGCCGTCCCTCATGCATCAATGTCTTTGCTGAGGATGAGCTGTATTCCCAGTTTGTATCGGATGGTTTGACCCCCTAATACAATCTAACAGCTTTATACAGTGCAGATAACCGATGCCACCGGAGCTCCTTGTGTCTTGTACATACTTCTGCCACAGCATCCGCTGCACACATTGATGTTAAGGGTTTTTATCTTTGCCTCCTTGTCAGAAGATAAGTTTTTCAACAGAATGTGTAATTGCTTGATTGTAGCTGTCCAGAGTGAATATGATGAGGTCCTTCAGAGCTAGTTTAATGTATAGCTTTTCTTTTCTCTTTAGTCCTGGGGATTGAACTCAGAGCCTTGCAAATGCTAAGCGAGTGCTCTGATGTTGACCTACCCCCCATCCTTTGTGCCTTCCGGTAGTCACTTCAACAATGTGGAATTGTTGTTCCAGGGACCTGTGACGTTAAGGGATGTTACTGTGGAATTCAGCAAGGCAGAATGGAAGTTACTGACTGCTTCTCAAAAGTCCCTTTACAGAGACGTGATGCTGGAGAACTACAGACACCTGGTCTCAGTGGGTGAGAGAACTTTCCTTACGTGACTCACGGTAGTTGCCATTTCTTCTCCCATTTGCTGCAACGCGTAAAGCCGAGTGATACTTTGTTTCATGATTCAAAGTTAATCCATTTGGGAGTACCAGAAAAATATGTATGTTCCTCTGTCTTCCTTCCTTCCTTCCTTTTTTTTTTTTTTCAAGACACGGGTTCTCTGTTGTAACTCTGGCTGTCCTGGAACTCACTCTGTAGACCAGGCTGGCCTCGAACTCACAGAGATCCGCCTGCCTCTGCCTCCCGAGCGCTGGGATTACAGGTGTGCGCCACCACCTGGCCCTCCCTCTTCGTTTAGAGAATAAATTTGTGAAGCATATGTGAGATTGTCACTGTTTTCCTGACACTGTAACCTCACTTCCAAGGGATTTACATCCTTTCTTTTATTTTATCACTAATAGGTTATCGTGTGGTCAAGCCAAGTGTGATCTCCAGGCTGAAGCAGGGGAAAGAGCCGTGGATACTAGACGTAGAATTTCCACAACGGAGGCGTGCCGGTGAGTTAGGAAGAAGTCATGTTGCCCGTGACCCTTTGAAATATTTGTCAGGAATGCCTTTCCAAGCGCTTTCTCAGGAATCTCCCTAACTTGTCTATAGTTCGCGTCTGTTTGAATCCTAAATCACACCCGTTTTTCTTTTCCATATAAATCCCTCTCCTGTTAGACATTCTTAAGCCAGGTTTATATCTCTTTCCTCTGTGGAAAATAGAATCCCTGTGCTATCTTAGCTCATGTTTTTATCTTTCGTTTTCAGATTTCCAATTATCCCCTACTACTGGCGCATGCAACTATGACTTTGAAAATATTTTCACATGCTATCTTTCGCCTTTTCTCTACTAACAACAAAATGCCTGTTGTTCTTAGCCTATTCTGCCTTTAAGCTCTGAGTTCTGATTCTAAGTCGCTATGTTGCTCGTCAGTCATATTTATTTCGGTAGAACTGATGTTTCTGCGTGGGTTTGTTCTTAGCATGAAGCTCTCACATTATATGGTATTACACCAAGGTACTCTCTCCGCATCCAGCAGGGATTTTCATCTGCCTTCTGACTCGGGTGCTGAGCGCAAATACTTGTACACATTACTTGTTCACTAGATATTTGTTGAAAGAATGAATGTTTACTAACAAGAGATGCTGCCTACTTTCTGCTTTATAATAAATCCTTCAAGGGCTACCCTTTTAAAAACTAAAGCATGTGCTTTTACGCTGAGAACTGACCTCTTTATCTTTCTCCTATCTGGTGTCATATCTGACTTTAGTATTCCCTTTTCAAAAAAATTGAGATTGGTCCTCAGGTTGACCTTAAACACATCACCCTTTATTTCCTGTGGAATAATTTTTAAGGACCGTGTAGTAAGTTGGAAGCAGAGATACAGAAACTAAAATGTAAAAACTTTTATGACTTTTCTTGAATCATGGATAATGGTGCTTTGGAGATGCAGGATTCAATGGTCAGGATTTGGTCCGGATTGGAAGTCTCTGATGCGACAACTGGGAATTTACACACACACACATCCATATAGATAGTCTGTCTCCCTGATTGATTATTTGATTTTTGTCCTTCCTTTCAGATGTATGTGTTACTAGGTCCTCTTGTTCAGGTGAAAATTAAGCCACCTATATGGAGAGCAGATGCCTAAACAACAGGGATATTCCTCAGCACATGAGGAAATCCATGTTCTGAGAAATTCACTTTACTGTTGATATCTACATTGCTCTGGACAGATGAAGCAGAGCACACGTTTATGTGTATGGTTACCGCTAATTACAGTGACCCGAGTCTGCCTGCAGTTTCCTTCGTGGTTTCAGTGATCCATGGCTGACTGCAGTCCAAAGATACCAAATAAAGAATTCCAGAGATCATTAATTCATAAAATCTAAAGCCCGTGCCATTCTGAGCAGCGTGGTCTCGCGCCGTTCTCCACTAACGGGAATCCTCTTTTTCTCCCCCGCAGCCACACTGCGTGCGCTACTCACATTAGTTACTTTGCTTCTTAGATCAGCTGTGGAAGGGCCACAGTGCTTGTGCGCAAGAAATTCTCATTTTACTTATTAACAGCCCCAAAGCGCAAGGGTAGCGATCCTGGAAATTCAGCTATGCCAAATGAAACCTTAAAGTGAGTCTTTGTATTAATGAGGAAGAAAGTATATCATAAGAAATTACGTCTCGGGGAAAAGCCATCGGCTGTACAGTGCAGGGCTATCTGTGGTTTCAGGCATCTGCCAGGAGCACTGTCAAACAGTGCTCTGTGTTTGTAGGTGTGAAGACCTGTGTGTGAGTCCATTAGTTCCTTCATCCAGTTACTGTCTGCTCTTGACTATGGGTGTGACTAGCTGCTCCAGGTTTCTGCCTTGACTTCCCTGTCATTCTGATGTCAAAAACAAACGTCTAACAAACCCTGATACTCACTCAGCAGGTACTGAAGGAGACCTGATTGTAAACCGAAATACCTCTGACATTTCTAGCAACATAACTTTACAAGCCTGGAGGTGAAAGTCGAGACAAAAAATCCACGAGATCGTGGATCAGAGAACAAAATACGTTGTGGGTTAGGAGTGCGGGAGTCAGAGAAGGCCATTAGCTCTTTAAGGACAGTGAACAGTACATTGAATAGGAAGAAGTAATGGGCAGCTGTGTCTAGGAAATACTGGTGTCAGGGGAGAGAACGCATGTGTGCCTGTGGCTCAGCTAGATTTCTCTATTCTCACGCAATTCAAGACCTGAATCCAGGGTGCAATGCCTTTCGCTTTTAGGCTACCACTTCCCATATCAATGACCATAATCAAGACATGCCCATAGGTCAGCCAGATCGAGATAAATCTTCCTTTAGACTCTCTAGATTGTATTAACAATGAAAACTAACTGCCACAAATGATAGAGAGGGAAATTTCCTTTGCGAGTGCTTTTGTCTTGACAGATTTGCCTGACGGATAAGAACAATCTTTAGTCACAATGGTGTATTAAAATCTTGATTCCTTTGTAGACAAGCGGCGGAATGCTCAGGACCCAGAGCCAAACACCAGGAACTCCAGGCTGGAAATACAAGGCAAGTTCAAGATCAATATATAGGGTAGAAGCTTTGTGGACAAGAATAGTCTTGTTGAAATGGTGGAAGTGGGAAAAATTGTTAATTAATATGAAGTATGGTAAAAACTGGCACTGGAATGAATCCCAAAGAATGTGACCCAAAGGAGAATACCTTCCTGAAGGGCTGTGATTTAGGATCAAGACAGTCAAGCTCTGTAGTTATCTTTTCCTTCTTTTGAAGTATGCACTAAGGGAGGCTTCATTATAGAAAGTATAGTCTGGCCACCAAGAAACCCCGAGGTGGAATTCGGGAGAAGCCTCACCCTCTAGGATATCAAGTCACGGCGTCGATCAGTGTTTACAGTGAAGACGCGCTATGAACCTGACAAGGTTATCAGTGTCATCCTCAAAGTTATTCAGAGAATGCACAGCACCAAAAAAGCTTTGAAAGTCCTATTAATGAATTTGGAACTTTCTCTCTAGGAAAGGAGAACTCACCAAACGTCGGAAAACTCCCAGCCAGCACGAGAGCTATGATTGCCGTGAGTGTGGAAAGTCTTTCTGCCAGAAGTCCTCCCTCGTAGCACACCAGGAGACACATACCAAGAAGTCCTATAAATGTGAGAAATGTGGGCAGTCTTTCTATAAAAATGAAGACCTCACAGTACATCAGAAAGTCCACACCAGAGATAAAACCTATGCGTGTAAGGAATGTAACAAAATTTTCTACCACCTGTCGTCCCTCACTAGACATCTGAGAATCCATGCAGGGGAGAAACCCTACGAATGTGACAAGTGTGACAAATCATTCTACCAGAAGCCACACCTCATGGAGCACCAGAAAACACACACAGGGGAGAAGCCTTTTGAGTGTAAGGAGTGTGGGAAGTTCTTCTATGTGAAGGCATACCTCCTGGTGCATCAAAAGACACACACAGGGGAGAAGCCCTTTCAGTGTAAGGAGTGTGGGAAGTTCTTTTCTCAAAAATCACACCTCACAGTCCATCAGAGAACACACACAGGGGAGAAGCCCTATAAATGCAAGGAATGTGGGAAGCTCTTCTCTAGGAATTCACACCTCAAAACACACCAGAGAACTCACACAGGAGAGAAACCCTATAAGTGTAAGGAGTGTGGGAACTGCTTCTACCAGAAGTCAGCCCTCACGGTGCACCAGCGAACTCACACCGGGGAGAAACCTTTTAAATGTAGTAAGTGTGGGAAAAACTTTTACTATAAATCAGACCTCACCAAACACGAGAGAAAGCATACCGGGGAGAAGCCCTACGAATGTACAGAGTGTGGGAAGTCGTTCTCTGTGAACTCGGTGCTCAGATTACACGAAAGGACTCACACGGGGGAGAAGCCTTATGAGTGCGAGTTGTGTGGGAGGTCCTTTTCCCAGAAGTCACACTTTGTCATACATCAGAGAAAGCACACAGGGGAGAAGCCCTATGAGTGCCAGGAGTGTGGGGAACACTTTATCCAGAAGTCACAACTCAATGCCCATCAGAAGACACACAACAAGAAGGGGAAAAGTAACAAGTAGTGAGTTCAGAATTCCCGCCAGCATCCATCCATCTGCTGTAATCCATACACGAAGGAGAACCTTCTAACTATCAAGAGAAAAAAAGTCAGCCACATGGTTTTTCTTTATAGAATTATCAGCACATGCACAAGAAGAAATTCTGGGACGATATGAGGGAGAACTTTACAATACGCTTGACTTTCCTAAATGTCAGGAAACATGGCAGAGAATGTGGGAGCTAGAAAACACGGAAGAGCCTTTTCTTTCAGAGTCACACTACTTGCCAGATAGAAATAACATGGGGCAGGAATCCTGTAAGGAAGCGAATGTCCAGAAGGTTTCTGTCATAGCGCCGAGCACTCCGTGTGCAAAGTGCCCAGAGTGAGGAAGTCCTGCGGGTATCAGAGCACTCCGAGTCTCTCGGTACGCAGGCACACTCGTCTTAAAAAGACCAAGGCAGACAAGTGCACCGATTGCAGCAGGCATGGGGCCTTGTCAAGAGCATACCCATCACGAATGTTAATCATGTCGATACTTCAATCATACCTATGTAGATATCTTAAGTATTGAAATATTTTTAACAAAAATTAGTATACACTGAAAGCAGCAATCACACTGTGTCCTGTTGCCAGTTCCAAGGTGGTTTTTATTACCTAAAGAAACAAACCAGAGAAACAGAACCCAATGACTATCACCTATGTCAAGCTATTTAAAGAGCAAAACTAATCAGGAAACATCATTAGACAAAGAAGTCTTTTGACATGTAGGACGTAGGTGTGTATGTGTGTATCTCCAAAACCTGTTTGTGAACGTGTGACTTGCACGTGGAAGCCATGCATCCTTGTGCCTGGGCTCAGCAGCTGGAATGTGTGAGAAGTGTCACATCACATCAGCAGCGATTCCCGTTCTTACTGTAACATACGGTCGTGCATACTTTAAAAGCATAGTACGTCATTTTGTCTATTTCCTGGCACTTACAGATGGGTGCAGATATGTTAATAAGTGGACTGTTCAAAAGAAACAAATGTTTTTGTAATTCGTTCAGCTGTACTGTGGTCAGCTGAACTTCGGGTTAGAGATGCATTTGTAAACAAAGTCTGAGCTGCTTCCAAAGCAGTGGCATTTACTTATCTTACTATGGACGTTGTATATCGGTGGTATCTGTATTAGTATGTCGTATGAGAAATACCTCATGGTTCTCCTTCCTTTTCTGGGCAGCAGAGGCAACATGGTGTAGTGGCTGAAAGTGAGATCTTAGGCTCCTACTGCCGTGACCCAGATCCCAGCATGGACGTGCCAGGCACTTTCACTGTGCCTCAGCTTCCTTTTCTGTAAGAGTGATGACAGTAACGTTCTAGAACTGCCTTGAGGTTGAAATATGTTGGTATTTTCAAGCATTGAGAACAGTGTCTGTAAAACATAAGAACTAGACATTAGATAGTATTCTCATTAATTTGTATTTCTGAAAAAAACACAGTGAAAAGGTTGGCAACCCACCGTTTATCTCCCACCTCACTGCTGTTAGTGCCTTGATTTGATTTGGTTGGGTATCTCCCCACAGTGACTCGGGAGCAGATCCTGAGTAGGCAAGGCCAGGGGTTGGTGAACCGAGGTCCATTGGCCGAATCCACAGCCCCGTTTTGTAGCCTGTAAGCTGAGTTTAGTTTTATATTATTCAATTATTGCCAAAAGATTAAACATTTTGTGACACATGAAGGTTGTATGAAACGAAATTTCAGCGTCTGTAAACAAAGCACTTTGAGAACACTAATACAAACGCGTTTGCTCACGTGCAGCCTGTGGGTGCCTTCATACTGTGCTAGCAGCGCTAACAGAAGCAGACCACATGACCAAGAGAGCCTAAGACATGGATGACTGGGCACTTTACCATGTATGCTTCTGTTCCTCAGAGCCGCACACACCGCAGCCGGTCCTGAGCCCGCTCTTACAAATGTTCCGTTTACCAAACACGATGCAGCAGTATATGGGTGGGTGATTTCTGTGAAGTATTTTTATTTTGTGCATTGTATTTATATGTGAAAAAGCCTGGGCTTAGAAGTATTTTTCCCAAAGAAATGTTTTTTTTTACTTACTGAATTGTTACAAGATTGGAATGAATTTTTCTGGTGGAGTGGCAAATATATGAGATAAATATTGCCTCAATTAAATTGAGTTTTCAATTGATCTTTTCCCATGATATTCATTTATTTTCTTCCAAGTTGATGACTCATTTTTCCTGTGTCATTTACAATTTTCTAATTACCTCATAATAACATGCTGTCTATATAATTTATTATTATTAGTGTGTGTGAGAGAGAGACAGAGAGAGAGCGAGAGCGAGAGAGCAGGACCACAGGCATGCTCCGGCCCACATGTGGGAAGGACAACTTCCAGGTGTCTATTCTCCCCTTCCACCATGGCATCTGGAGACCAGAGTCCCCAGCCTTGTGCAGCAAGTGCGCTTCTAAGGCATCTCAGCAGCCCACTAATGTAACAACTAACATAATGCCTATTTCCAGTTAACTACTAACCTAAGTGTTTCTGTATTTCATATGGACGATCCTTAAGAGGTTTTAACTTGGCTTCATCATGCTATGAACACAGCACCCATTTGGTAGAAGCCATCCATCCTTCAAATGTTAAATTTTGAACTCTTCCTAGGTAACTGATGAGACTGTGATGTTTCTCTTGTCCAACCTGACACTTTCTTAGCCATTGTCTCAAGCCATAACTTAGCAACCACCTAAACAAGACAGGTGTTGATAGTGGTTGGCCAGATACACTTTTCTCCGGTAGCCACAGCAGCCTGTTGACAGCTCTGTTTCTGGAAGCCTGACGGAGGTTTCGCTCTGTGCTTTGGAAGTTAACAGACTGGCCTCAGCCTTGGACTGGTGTTAGGTTTTTACACTAAAACTCAACCAGTCTCTCAGGACTGTTTTAAAAAGCTCACCAGTCGTTCCCCCCCCCCCCCAACATCCCCTACTTTGAATCATTCTTGCTTTATTAGGACTTAGAAACACACCCCTCCACTTGCTAGTGTGATGGTCAAAGATTCACTGTTGGTTCCTTCCCAGTGTCCCTTTGTTTATAAGGGGGAGGGGGCTCCCTATCCTTCAATCTGATCTGGCCTGTGAATGCTTTTGCTTGGGTGAATGAGGTCTATGTTCTAGGGCTATCCTTCCAGGAGCTTCAGCAACTTCCACTATCCTCATTAAAGTTAACCACTATGTGAAACACTGGGCTCTTCTGAGACCAGGCCACAAAGAAACAAGCTATCCACATTGAGGCCACTGGTCCTTGATCAGTGAGCACAGATTTCTTACCACCACCACCACCACCCCCCCCCCCCCCCCCCCCCCCCCGCAACCCAACTCATCATTGGTTGGATGAAGCTAGCTGAATGACAGACTCTGGCCAGTCCCAGAGCCTGTGGAAGAAATAGCTCAGTTTATGCACAAATAAAAATTAAACTATTAAGTTTTGAGTATGTGGAACTGGAACCTGAAGGAAGCAGTGAAGCAAGTTTTTGTTGTTGGAGATTGGATAGCTAGTCTCTTGCTTCAAAGGAATGTTCTGAAGTATCAGTGGCCCTCAAGAGTTTGCTAGCATTTACGCTGATTGTTGATTCTGATTTATAAAAAGAAATGACCCAAGTGTAACTTCATAAATGAAAAGTAATACTGTTCAGATTAAATTATCATTCTTGCCTGTATCTAGAACTTGAAATTGTATAACAAAAATACCTCCCCCACCCATAAAAGCCCAGAGTTTTTAAGGAAAGATTGGGGAGGGAGAGTCATTTTTCTGGGGTGGGAGAGTGGCCACTAGTATGCTGCCCATGTTCCCACACCCATGTAAACATGGGTAGCACTAATTAGACTCGGTGGATAATTTTTTTTTAACTAGTTAAAAAGCTGGGAGGGAGATGTATTGGGCGGAGGCAGGGAGAGTTCGAAGAAGGGAGTAGGAATGTATACAATAAAGATAGTTGTATACACGTATCAAATTTTCAAACAACTAATAAAAATAGAACCTGGGGGTAGATTTTTACCTAACAGATACATTTGGCTAGGTTACAACTTGCCAAAATAAAGATAGCAACTGAGGGTGGAGTTCTCAGCCCCAAAGATATATCTACAACACAACTTATTCTGCACCCAAGGCTCAGGCAACATTGCAAAAGATCTGGCAGAGATTTTAAGAGCCAGAGGACCACGAAGTCTGATGTAAGTTTGTGTTTTCTACCTATGACAGGGAAGCTGCTACACCCATGAAATCTGAACATGTCAACAAAATATTCAGTTGTTCAGGTAACAAATACCAACACCAGATAACATTTCAACTTAAGCACTAGATTTTTGAGTGTAGAGACTATACTGATTTGCTCCCCCACCTCCAGGGTACTGACAGAATGCTGGCTCTAGGTAGGATTAACAGGGTACAGAAACAGGTATGGGGTGCCAGAAAGCCCCGTCCTGAGCGACGCGTCTGACAAGACTGTGTTTACACTGTAAACGCCTTTGATTCTCATGGGAATCCTGGTTCCTAGAAGCTGTCCACGGCATCATTTTACAACTGAGGGTGAGACAAGAGCTGTTGCCTGTTCCCCAGGCAACACCCCCTCCAGCGCTGGACACGGGGACCCTACTCGGATCCTAGATGGGCGCACCGCCCCTTCCTCTGCGCATGCGCACGCGGCATCCCCGCTCCAGGTCCTTCCCTGGTCTCGCGCGTCCCTCCTGGGAAGCAATCCTTGCTTTGGGCTCCGCGCACTGCGGGAGCGGCGGGTGAGCCCCGGGCGGAGGGTGCTGGGAGCTCGGGGCCGTCCAGGCGGCTGTCCGCAGCGGGTTCCTCGGCTGGCGGGGTCCGGACGCTCCCGCACCTCCGCGAAGGAGACCTAGGGCCGCCGGCTCCTGCCGCGCGTGCGCGTTCTGTGCACCGGGCTGCGGGAGGTGCGGGGCTGTAGGGAGGAACCGTGAGGACTTGACGCATGCGTGGCGTGAGCGTGACGCCGTGACGCGTGCGTTCTGTGGCTGCCGGGGGCGGGGGGCAGGTGCTGGGATATGGGGGCGGGCAGGCAGGCTGGGTCCCGAGTGAATGAATTACTGGGCTAGAAAACCCCACGCGAGACTTGGTTTCCTTTTCTGCACAGTGTGGCTGTTAGGAATACTTGCTGTGTTTTGTTGTTTGTTTTTAAAGCTGCTGCCACTTCTTGTGCAGGGACTATCCTGCAAGGGTCGCAGGGAGCCCATCCTTGTTGCGGGCCTGTGGACTGGTCCCTAGGGCGCTGTGTTTGGAGCGGAAGAGCAAAGAGCCGGCCTAGCTAGCCACCAAGCCTTCTGCCCCTCACGCACCCGCGATGCCAGTTCTGAATTTGATACTCGCTCATTTGTTGTGTGTAATGACAGTGTCCTGAAACCATGGAAGACTGTGTGCCCGCCGAAAGTCTGGGACAAGTTTAAGGCGAGAGAGGTGAGCTGGAGCGGAGAGAGATGGGTGCACCGAGGCTGTCCAGGGAATGCCACTTTGGAAAATGATGAGGGGTGAGAGGCTCACCAGCCACAGGTCCGGAATTGCTGTCGCCGCCCCTTCCTAAACATCCCAAGCATCCCTCCTAACTTGCTGACCATGGAGGGGCTGTCTCTTAGACACTGGCTTATCCAGAGGTAGCGTGTAGGAAGATGATGAGGGTCGTGCTTTTCTGCAGTATGTGTCCACCGGACAGTAGTGTAGGTGAGTTTTAATTTGTAAGTTGTTTTTTTTGTTTTTTAAAGTCTGAGAATCTAAGAACATCTTGCAAGTTTTTAGTGACACACCCAAGGCCCTCAGATGGTTTTGTCGTTTTAGAATCAAAGTTTATCAAAAGATAGATTTGAGAATTGTAAGCAAACAGCTTGGAGCACATTTTGAAAATTTTAAATTTCCTTAAAAATTCTCATCCCTCTTCTCAAGTTTTCTTGAATTATCTGACTTCAAGAGATTAATGGCGTTAGATAAACAATTATGTCCCGACCTCCTCACCCCGCCTCGATCTTCACTCTGGACACATCTGTAGCATATTCGCCTTTAGATTATTTGCTGAATGTGTCTTCTCATCTTTTCAGCTTTTCTCTAAGTTGGGTGATATAAGAAAAAGTATTTGCATTCATTCAGTGAAAGATACATAGAGTCAGTGTATGTTAGAACCACACTTGAAGTAACTACCTTGTATGGAGGGGCTTAAACATGTGAATCCAGGAACCACCTGGCAGGCCGAATGTCTCCTGACATCCTTCTTCCTTCTCCCTCAGCTCTCCCTCCTCCACTAAGAGCAGAAAATGAACAAATCCCAGGTGAGTTTTTGCCTTATTTATTCCCATTTTGTTTTAAGAATTTGTATTTTTTTTCAATGAAAAAGTAAAAACCGGCAAAATTGTATAGCCACAGTAAAGATTTGAATTGAGACAATTGATAGAATTAGATGGAGGGTTTTTAATCTTACAAGAGTATTCAGGTTATTATTAAAAAAAAAATTTCTGTGTTTTCTGGTAGTCACACTGAGGTGAATGTAATATGTTTCCTATAATCATTTCTTGTTAAAACAGTCGCTAGTGAAGAGTAGAGCTGTGTATGTCAGGGGTCAGTCCCGACACCAAGGCTGGCGTAGACTGCTTGGTGCTCCTGCTTTGTCCAGGAACAAACTCTGGAAGAAGTGGAAGAATCTTCATCCCCACGTGTTCTCAGCAGCTCTCCCGAATGTTTAGCTATCTCATTTGTACTTCTAGGTAAATTTGCATTCAGGCAGCTTATGCTGATGCATTTCTCGTTTACATTCAACCTGAAACATAAGGCCTTATCCCCTCACACCATTTACCTGGATCAGTTCTAGAAAGGGCCACTAAGTTATCTTCAAGACCAGGCAGTGAATGTTCTTGTCTTTGCCTTACTGGACTGTTGGCAGCATTTGATAGTTTCAACAATAGACTGTTTTAAGCTGTATTTAAAAATGTTTTTCCTACAGAACCCACATTAAAATGGTATTACAGATTCACTGGAGCATCTGAGTTTGAGAAACCCTAAGATCAGGTTTGAAACATAAAGGGAAAGGATATATAAGAATAGTCATGCACATTCTTTTAATTGAATAAACACTAGAGAATATTTAAGTAGCTATTACAAAATCGGTAGCTGTGGTAGGATGACCATACATTTGTGTCTGGAATTGTCCCAAATTTGCCAAATGACCTAGCATAATTATTGCTAGAGTCTTTTCCATGCTTAGTGAAGATGCCTGGAGAGGGTAAATACCACCCCCCACACAGGCAACAGGAAGTGCAGAGTGGGAAGGAGTGGGTACTTTCACATCTTGTATATTAGTTTTCTCCTCTGGCTCAGATTTTTTAAATTTTTATTAGCACACTATTCTAAATGTTAGCATATTATTAATTCAAAATCATTAAGGAAAAAAAACAAACAAACCAAGACACATGAAACCCATTAGTAAAACGAAGAGCAGAGAGAGGATGAAAGCGATGTCTGGGCAAAAAGAAAAGATGCCTTTAATACGCCACTCTCACCAGTTGACAGGGGATCCGGACAAAAGCTAAACAAGCATTAGAGTTAAATAACATTAAATGGATTTAACAGGGATCTATAGAACATTCCACCAAAACACTAGATACACTTTCTTTTCAGCAGCAAAGGTAATTCGCTCCAAAGTCAAAGTCAACCACATATTAAAACACAAAGTAGGATTTAGCAAATACTGGAAAACTGAAAAAAATTACCTGCGTTTTATCTGACCACAATGGAATGGGCTAGATACCAACATCAACGGGACGTGTGCTGGCTGGTTTTATGTCTACTCGACACAAGCTAGAGTCATCCGAGAGGGGGTGAAACTCAGTTGAGAAAATGCCTCTGTAAGATGTGAATGCAGGCAAACCTGCAGGGCATTTTCTTAATTAGTGATTGATGGTGAAAGGCCCAGCCCATTGTGAGTGGTGCCATCCCTGGGTTGGTGGCCCTGGGTTCTATAAGAGAGCAGTCTGAACAAGCTATGGAGAGGGAAGCCAATACGTAGCACTCCTGCTTCTGCAGCAGCAGCTGCCTCCATGTTTCAGCCCTGCTTGAGTTCCTGACTTCCTTCAGTGATGGACTGTGGTGTGTAAGTATAAGCCAACTTGCTTCTGGTTACGGTGTTTCATCATTGCAATCATAGCCCTAACTAGGACAGAAAGTAAGGAAACCTTACAGACTCACAGAGACTAAACAACACACTATTTTATGATAATGTAGTCAAGGAAGAAATTTAAAAGGAAAATTTAAAAACTCTAAAACTGAATGAAATAAAAACAGCATAGTAAAATCCATGGAACACAGTGGAGGTGAGCCTAAGAAGAAAGTTTATAGCTCTTCATATCTACATCAAAAAATTTGAGAGATCTAAATAACTTGATGCACCTACAAACTTGGAAAAAATAAGAATGGAAAGCATCCCAAAACGGTAGAAGGAATGAGGTAATCAAAATCAGGACTGAAATTAATAAAATAGAAACAAAAATACAATTAAACAGAAAACAAAGAGTTGATTCTTTAAAAAAAAAATGATTGACAAGTAATTAAGCAATAAAACTCCCCCTCTAAAAAAAGAGAAGACCCGTTAATAAAATTACAGATAAAAAGGGAGACATTAAAACAGACACTGAGGAAATTCAGAGATTCATTAAGGATATGCTTTAAAAATTTATTCTCCACTAAACTTGAAAATCTAGAAATATGGATGAATTTTTAAAAGTGTTTAACCCACCAAAGTCAAATGAGAATGAGATAAATAATAATAGACCCTAATGCCCAAAAAGGGAGAAGCAGTAACTTAAAATCTCCCAACTGAAAACAGGTTCAGAGCAGAGTTCTAACAATTTTCAAAGAAGAATTAACAGCAATATGTGTCAAAGTATTCCATAAAATAAAAAATAAAAAGGGATAGAACCCTTCCAGATCTTCTTTTTTTTGAGAAAAGGAGAATCAAAAAGGTTATCTACCATGATCAAGTCAGCTTCATCTCAGTGATAGAGAGATGGTTCGACATGGATAAATCAATAACTATAATCTATCACATAAATAATTTCAAGGACAGAAACCACATGGTCATCTAATTAGGTAAAGAAAAGGCCTTTGACAAAATCCAACATTCCTTCATGATAAAAGCCCTGGAGAATCTATGGATACAGGGGACATGTCCTAACAAAGATAATATACGGTAAGCCCACAGCCCTCATCATGCTAAGTGGAGAAAAACCTGAAGCATATCTATGTGGATGAAGACAAAGGTGTCCACTTAATCCACTACTGCTCAACATGGTGCTTGAAGTCTTCCTAAAGCAGTAAGACAATAGGAGGAGACAAAAGGATATAATAGGAAAGGAAAAGCTCAAAGTACCAATATCTGCAGAGGATGCAATCCTATATACAAAAGACCCTAAAGACTGCACGAGAAATCTCCTAAAGCTGATAAAACCAGCTAAGTAGCAGGACACAAACTAACTGTTTCTATTGTTGCGACAAAACACCATGACCAAAAAGTAAGTTGGGGAGGAAAGGGTTCATTTGGCTTATACGTCCACATTGCTGTTCATCACCAAAGGAAGTCAGGGCAGGAACCTGGAGGCAGGAACTGATGTAGAAGCCATGGAGGAGTGCTGCTTACTGGCTTTCTTCTCATGGCTTGCTCAGCCTGCTTTCTTACAGAACCCCAGAACTGCCAGCTCAGGGATGGCACCACCCACAATGGGCTGGGCCCTCGCCCATCAGTCACTAATTAAAAAAATACCTTTCAGCCAGATCTTATGGAAGCATTTTCTCAATTGAGGTTCCTTTCTTTCAGATAACTCTTAGTTTGTGTGTCAAGTTGACACAAGACTAGCCAGCACACTAAAACAAACAAACAAAAATCAGTAGCCTTCCTGTATACCAATGGTGATCATACAGAGAAAAGTCAGGGAAATGTTCCCATTCACAATAGCCTCAAAAAACTTTTTAAGGATAAAGCTAACTAAGGTGTACAATGAAAACTTGGAGATACTGAAGAAAGAAATTTCTGAAGATGCAGAGAGGTGGAAAGACCTCCCATCTTCATGTACTGGCGGGATAATATTGTGAAGCTGGCCATCCCACTCAAAGCAATCTACAGATTCAGTGTAGCCCCATTAACAGATTCAATGCAGTTCTTCACAGAAATTGAAAAAAAAAAAGTTTCAAAATCACATGGGAAAACAGAAGACCCAGGATAGTACACACTACCCCCCAACCCCAGTAAAAAACACTACCAGAGGAATTACCATCCCTAATTTTAGCTTATAATATGGAGCTGTAGTAATAAAAGCAGTATAATGATGTCTTAAAAATAGACACATGGAATGGAGTTGAGGACCCAGATAAAACGCTATACATTTTGAAATTTTGAATTTTGAAAAAGAGGCCAGAAATACACATTGGAGAAGACAGCATCTTCAACAAAAATGGTACTGGTCTAACTGAGCTACATATTAAAGAATGAAGCATCCTTCCCTCTCACTCCTAATAAAAGTCCAAAATAAAAAAATGGACGAAGTCCCTCAACATAAGACTTGATACCCAGAATCTATCAGAGGAAAAGAGCAATACTTTTCAACTAGCATGTGAAGACTTTCTGAACAGTACCTTGATAGCACAGCCAACAACTGACAAATGGGACTTCATGAAACTAAAATGCTTTTGTACAGCAAAAGACATCGGCATTCAAGTGAAGCCGACCTATGGGGTCTATTCCTAGTCCTCTTGAGGATTGTTTGCAGTATAGTCACTGTTCAGGGGGAATGCACTGTGAAAATAGAGTTAACAGCCATCTTCGCAATCATCACCTGGAAGTACCAGCTTTAGAGAATATATGGGTACTAACCTAGTGTTTTATGTACTAATGTGCAGTCATTTGTGTGTCAGAAAAACAGAACCAGAAAAAGCAGTAAAAACCACTCAGAGGACAGTAGCCTTTGGTCTGCTATTTTAACATTTTCTACAATACACACATCACACTCCTCATATATCAGTTGAAATTTCTCACATCCTTTCATGGTTTCTTTCTGAATTTCCTATGTTTTATTGGACATATTGGCCACAATTTATTTTGAAGTTCATGTTTAATCATTTCAATAGCTGAGTCACCCATGGATCTGCTTATATTGCTTATTTTATTTCTTGTTCACTATTGGTTCACATACCATGAAACTATTTACTATGTTTAATAAAACTACGATGCTTTAAAAAAAAATGCATGAGCCGGATGGTGATGGTGCATTCCTTCAATCCCAGCGTTCCGGAGGCAGAAGCAGGGGCACCTCTGTGAGTTCAAGGCCAGCCTGGTCTAAAGAGTGAGTTCCAGACAGCCAGAGTTACATCAGAGAATATCTGTCTCGAAAAAATAAAAAAATAAAAATAAAAAAATCCATGGGACTCCAGAAAATGATCTCCTTAAGCAGAGGGGGTTCATCCAGTCCTGCGGGTGTACGACTGCAGGTCAAGTTCTTTAATTAGTCACGGTCTTTTTCTAGTGGAAGCTTTGCCCTTGGAGCTGAACACTTGAAAGAAGTTTTTGTTATTTTGACTTCCTTAAAAACACAAAATGGCATTTTGACTAGGCTTACGTTCCCATCCCAGGTGTGGTGGGTGATTACGAGTTGGATTTGGAATGCCTGATGCAGGTGGCTATAACTTGGTTAGGTGCAGTTGTTCTGGCATGTGTGACTTGTTCTTAGAATTGTGTGGCGCTTCGGTTTATGGGAACTCTTTGCTTAGGGCATAAAAGGTCTGAAGCCCCGAGAGCTGAGAGCTGGGGTGGGTGTTGGTTGGTGGTTCATTGGTTGGGTTGCCCGTTAGTGTGTTGATTCTTACAAAGGTTGGAGAGATTGAGTTACAGATCATGAGCTGATAGCTAGTCTGACTCACTGTCAGCTCGTCCTCTTCAAACTTAGGACAGCCTAAAAGAAGCTGTGAAGATTTCTACCTTTCTCTCATTCTGTATCAAGGCCGCTTGCAAAAGATGTGAAGACTTCTTTCTCTCCTTCCTTTCTCTTTCCTGAATTGAGGGTAAAAGATTGCAGGGTACAACTACACTCCCTTATTTATCAATGCCATTATTTAACAATTTTAAGTTTCATTTCTTAATAAAAAAATGAATTCTAATGCCAGCTTTGCAGTGTCCATTTAATAAAGGCACATATGTGTGTCCTTACCATGCCATAAGTACTTTGAGGATAGGAAACTTTTTTGTTTGCCTCTGCAGTACTCATAGCAACTAGAACACTCCCAGACCTTTAGCTGAATCTCAATTTGTACGAGATACTTTCTTTTATTCTATACAATGTAGCAAACAGGGGTATCCTGTTCGTTATTTTCCAGTAAACGCTAAAGAAACTCATTCTACTAAATCTCAATATAACCCAGTTCTAATGACTTCATACAGAAAAAGAATATTTTGTTACAGGAGCAAGTGTCGTTCAAAGATGTGTGTGTGGATTTCACCAAGGAAGAGTGGTATTTGCTGGACCCTGCTCAGAAGGTGCTTTACAGAGATGTGATCCTGGAGAACTATAGCAACTTTGTCTCAGTAGGTAAGGGGTTTGTTTGTTTTCAGTGTGGCTACCAATTACATTTCCAAGGTTGGGAGGGAATGCTTGTAATTTCCAGTTTGAGGCTTAAGATTCAAGGGTCTGAGATAACGATCCCTCTTTGCTGGGACAACGATGTATTCTCACTTCTCTGCTTAATGTTGAGGACCTTCCTGCATTGTTTTCACAAAGCTGAGCTACTGAGCACCCGTCCTGTGTTATTTTGTCTTAACAGGGTATTGTGTAACCAAGCCAGATGTGGTCTTTAAGATAGAGCAAGGAGAAGATCCTTGGGTAGCAGAAAGCAGATTCCAGTGCCACCCAGGTACAGTAGTGCGTTCACTGGCAGGGGAAAGTAACCTTGTGTCGGTCGGAATATTTTTTCAGAAATACTTGTTTTACTCCAGACCTTTGGAAATGGCCAAGAACAGCTCCCACATCTTGTTGCCTTCATGACTCTTCCATCTGTCTCTCATTCATAAGCACTTTGTCTTTTGCTTTGACATTTTGGAGTAATTTATTTTTCCTATAAATCCAAAGTCAGTTGGCTTCATCTTAGGTACTCTTTTCTTGGTTAGTTTATCTTTCTCTTTCTCTCTGTTTTCTTTGGACACCTTTTGTTAGCCAGCATATATCCATGTACTTCTGCATATTCCACTTAACAGATGGATAATGGTGAACATTTGACTAAGCCATGGTGATGTATGCTAGTTGGCAGAGAGGTCAGAGAAAACTCAGATGAGGCCTTTGTTATATATAAGACTTTAATGGAATAAGAATAAAGTGTGTGGACTGAAAGTATTCTAGATAGAACTTGAGGTGTGAGGCCTTTAGGGCAGATTTGTTCTGTTGGAACGATAGCAGAGAGATCCATGTGACTAGGAAGTAGGGGGCATGGGCAAGATTGGTGGGTATGATGTTGTGAGTAGCATGCCTCATGGAAGATACAGTTTCATCTCGAGGCATGCAAGAAGCCCTGTTTTGAGTTGGGGTTGATCAGACTGTATCATCAGACTTCCTTTCAGCTTCAGAGGATTTCCCTGGCTTGAACAGTAACTGCTGTGGTGTGTTTGGTGGGTGGATGACATGAGCTAGGAAGAGGTACTAGGTAACAAAACTACTGTGTACTCCAGGAGAAAGGGGAGTGGCCATGGCCATGGCAGAGGTGCTGAGGAGTGCTGGGTTTGTACTGACATCTTGAAGATAGAGCCACAGTGATTTCTGTTGGATGAAGTGCAAAGAGAAGCCAAACATGATGAATTCTTTATCTCAGGCAACTAGACAAGTTATGAAGCCACTTACTGGGATGGAAAAAGTGCAGAACAAACTTGATTGGGAAAGAATTATTACAGATTCAGTTTTGGCAGGAAAAGTTGTAGGTAACTGTTCATACCTAGCATGTGAATTCACTTTAAGGTTGGAGTTGTCTAAGAATGGGATCCTAGCTGAGGCTAGAACCAGGTGTATCTATTTGAAGGCATCAGTTCTAGATGGCATTATGGTTGGGGTTAGATGGAATCTAGAGCCGAGATAGATTTCTTTGTGAAAGACCAGACAGTAATATTTTAGGCGCGGTGCAGATAGAGTCCTGATTGTTGTTGCCGCTGCTGCTCTTCTGTCTCTTTCTGTTTGGTCCTCATCCCTCTCTTGTTTCCTTCCTGTCCTCCCTCCATATTGGTTCTTCTACTGTTTTCCTTTTAAAAATCATAAAAGATACTTTTCAGCTATGAAAAGTTTTCTGGCCCCTTTTCTAGGGTGTGGTTTTATGTCCGCTATAGCAATCATGGGATGCTATGTGTCCCCAAAGTTATTAAATCTATCCATTAGAGGAGACGTAGAAGCAGCCAGCTGAGCGATACAGAGCCCGAGATCCCATCTCCGAGGAATCAAGTCTAGTCTAATCCATCCTGCGGGTCCCCTGAGTGGCAGCCGTGGTCCCCGATACTACACGTGCGTCAGCCTCGCTGGTCTAATCTTACTCTTGCTTTTTCTTCTTTCAAAATCACTTGCGCCTTCCCACGGTGTTGCTTCTCGCTGGTCGCAGTAAGAGCAGCGCTGTGTCTGTGTTCCCTTCAGCCCTGCGCTGGTGTGATGCCTGCCGCTGTTGTTTTCCTCTCTTCCCTTTCACATGAAGCATCCTTTTTTCTCTCTCACTAACCTGATAGCAGCCGTCGGAATAAAGTCCTCCTGCCACTGACTGTACGTGATTCTGTTGTGTCTGACATTTTTTTTTATTTTGTTCTCTAGCATTTATACTAAGTCTCACAATTTCTGTCTTAGTTGGTGTTTTGCTTCTTGTTCTTCTTCTGTGACAAAACACCACGCCCAAAAGCAACTTGGAGAGGAAAGGGTTTATTTGGCTTACATATCCTGAATCACAGTCCATTGAGGGAAACAAAGGCAGGAGCTCAAACCATGCAGGAACCTGGAGTCAAGAACCGATGCAGGGGCCATGGAGGAGTGCTGCCTACTGGCTTGCTCCCCGTGGCTTGCTCGGCCGGCTTTCTTACAGAACTGCGTGTTTCCTCACTGTTAAGAAAGACTTTTAAAAAAATGAAAAAAAGGAAGAAAGGCAAGTATTAAGATTCATAAGGTATAGTGTTTTTTTTTTTTTTTTTAGAAAGGAAATGGGACGTGGATGACCTATTAGAGAGCAGCCAGGAAAATGAAGGCGAGCACTACTGGCCACTTGTGTTCTCCAACAGGATCATACACGTAGATGGAGGTAACACAAGGAAAACTTCCAGACTTGACATGAACTCTGTTTCTTCAAGAAGTTTTCTACTCAAAATATGTGGCTCATGTGAAATGAATTTAAAGAATATTTCAGGTGTAATTATTAGTAAAAAGAAGTATTCCAGAAAGAAGCTTAATGAGTTTAATATACATGAGAAACCACTCCTTCATATTAGGCCTGAGAAAACTCCTGTAGGAGCAAAATCATGTAAATATGATGAAAAAAAGGACCTTCTCAGACTTTTCCAGGACATCACTCGGCCCATTTCTGACCAGCCATTTGAGTATAATGAAAATGGCCAAGACTTCCACAAGGAAGTGGCCCTTTGTACAGATCAGAACTCTCAGCTAGGGGAGACTCTCTGTAAGCACACTGAGTGTGGGAGGTCTTTCGCTGACAGTTTGAAGCTCAGTGTGTCTCAGAAAACTCATTTGCACATGGAGCCACATGAATGCAGTATTTGTAGAAAGTCCTTTTATGTGGATTTGCAGTTTGGACATCAGAGAGCTCCTCCAGGAAACAATCCTTACGAGCATAACAGATACGAGACGATCTTCTGTGATGGCTCGGCTTTCATTGTTCATCAGGAAGCTTACACGAGGAAGACTGAGCAGGAGTATAAAGTGAGTGACAGAACGTGGGGAAAGTCAGCTCTCTTTAAACATCAGGTGGTACAGATGGGAGGGAAACCCTATGAATACCACGAAAACAGGAAAATCGTCAGCAAGAAATCACATCCCACCCAGTCTCGAAGAGCTCACCTGGGAGAAAAAACCTTTGAATGTGGTGAGTGTGGTAAAATGTTTTGGGAGAAATCAAACCTTACCCAACATCAGAGAACACACACGGGAGAGAAGCCGTATGAATGTACTGAATGTGGGAAAGCCTTTTGCCAGAAACCACACCTTACCAACCACCAGCGAACACATACAGGAGAAAAACCCTATGAGTGCAAGCAATGTGGGAAAACGTTCTGCGTCAAGTCAAACCTTACCGAACATCAAAGAACACATACAGGGGAGAAACCCTATGAATGTAATGCCTGTAGGAAATCCTTCTGCCACAGGTCAGCCCTGACTGTCCATCAGAGAACACATACGGGGGAGAAACCATTTATATGCAGTGAATGCGGGAAGTCTTTTTGTGTGAAGTCAAACCTGATTGTACATCAAAGAACTCACACAGGGGAGAAGCCCTATAAATGTAATGAATGTGGGAAAACCTTTTGTGAAAAATCGGCTCTTACTAAACACCAGAGAACTCACACAGGGGAGAAACCCTATGAGTGTAATGTGTGTGGGAAGACCTTCAGTCAGAGGTCCGTACTTACCAAACATCAGAGAATTCACACGAGGGTGCAGGCTGCTCTATCATCCTGAATGTCTCTATGCCTGTCACGTCGGTTGTACAGTTTTAAAATGAGCGTAGAGACTGCCAAAGAACACCACAGACTACCAGAAAATGCCGTTTTGTTGAAATACGCGAAAACTTTCAGGAAAATAAAAACTTGCATTAGCAAGATTGTATTGAAGGGAAATTGTTCATATAAATAATATGGTAAAAATCTATAGAATTTAAATTGTGTAACGTCTTCCAAATGTATTTCAAAGCTGTATTTTAAGTATAATGGATAATATTAATTTTACTGGTAATCATAGGAGAGTATGAAACTTCAGAATGAGTGACAATAGCATTAAACATACATGTAAAGACCATCTGGTGTTTATAGACCTTATCTGCGTATGCTAATGTAACAGAAATTTAGGGAGCACTTGGTATATGTATTGGAACCCAATAAGGATGTGAGGAAGAAGTACAAACCCTGAGTTTAATAACTATTATGGTAGACTTTCCATACTAAGTACCACCAGTGTCTTTATAGGTTGACAGGATTCTGGACATGTGTGTGAATGTGGGTCTGTATGTATATGTAAATATGTTTGTATGCATGCATCAGACAAATGGTGATGTCATAAAGGAAGCTCATACCAGCTTAAAAGTGCTGATTGTTAAAACTTCAGGAATTTTGTGAATCAGTTGTTTAAATTTACACGAAGCTACAGTTAAATTATACTGAGAGCAAAGGAAATAAATAGCACTCATCATTCCTAATGACTTGCTGCATTTCACTGTTGTCTTCGCTGCACACCATCGGTCTGCGTGTACAGTAGCGTGCTGCTGCACGTCTCTAAGGGTCCCACCACATGCCGTCCCCGCTGCTGGTGGCTTGGCCTTAGAGTATTCACACTGTGGAAACTGACAAACCGTGTGTTAGGGCATTGATTTTCCCAGAGAAGCTGTGTGTATATAAACGACATGGCAGATTTAGAGTATAAACCACCCATATTTTCTTTCTATCTCCTAAAATAAGCGGATGGCTGTGGCCATCATTACCAAACTGCCTCTGTAGTAAAGAAGCCAAAAGATGTTTATGGAGCCTTGTAATTACCTCAGAATTGTCCGGTTCTAAGTACTATCAGTCTCTTGATAGCTTGGCCAGTATATGTTGCAAAGAACATTATTTCACAGAAAAACATCATCACATGCTCTTCACTATTCTGGACCATGAGTAAGTATGGCCTTTATCACCAAACTACTCATTTGGTAAAGAAATTAAACAGTATGTTTCTGAGGGTTTTTCTTAGCTACCTCTGTGTCAGTCATATAAATGCTGTTAATAAAAATGGCATTTACGTGACTTAACATGAGTTGTAAATGGTAATGCTGCACTCTACAAATTAAAAATGGTAGTGTAAAAGAAGATGTTCATTTTATACCCTTGGTATTTCATCATGTATCTATTTAGGCATGATTATATTTAACCCTAGTTCTGTGTAATGATGTAACTATATACTTGTATTTAGAACTATAGACCAGTGCAGAGTGTCTCTACCTCTTTTGTTCTATCCCCAATACCTCCTGGAAGCACATTGATCAGTGGTTTAAGAGATGCTGGTCACCTTTTTTGTCGAGCTGAGTTTTATCTCCTTGTCCTCCTCCCCAAATGGTTTGGGGGATAAATCCAGATTAGTCAAAGCTAATCGTGGAAACTCCATTCTGACAGTTTTGTTGAGGTTGGAGAATGCTGTGTAATACTGGAACAGATCTCAGTGATGAAATTGTCAAAACACAAAACGTTAACGACACGAGTAGAGCTCGTACCTTTTTGGATGCGTTTGTTTACACCGGTGTGTGTTGCTAGCACATAGTGTGTTTGTGGCCCGGAAGGGCATGACCCGAAGGCGACAGTGCACAAAGCTGACCCAGATATGATGTCACTGAGCTGCTTAGCCCTCGGCAGCTACATCCTTGTGTTGAGTGGTCTTCAACAGTACCTGTTTCTTGCTTGTTATTAGGACTGTCTGATACTTAGAGCTGAAGGCATTCCAGCTTATAGCATACTCTTCCCAAGTGCTAACATTCTGTACAGTAGTTTGTGGGAAGAATTCCTTTAAACAGTTTAGTGCAGGGATGGATGCTTATTAAAGCCATGGCTCTTTCTGGCGGAAAATAGAATCCCCCAAATAAAGAGATTTTAACGGTAGACTGACTCCAGTAATGTGGTCCAGAAACAAGGGATGTTGGAACACGCAGACACTAGTGCCTACAGGTAGCCGTTTCCATTTGACAGGGATGTGAACTGGATTGCCATATCCCAGTTCAAGCTGCTTTCACTGAGGGGACACTGTCACTACCAAAATTACGGCACCAAATTGCTAGTAACTTATTTTGAAGAACCCAACCAGATGCTTCTGCAGGTGAGCACAGAGAAGGGTGGAGAATATGGGTAGTGAAAATGTAGAATAAGCAGCTTAGTGGTTGTTCTTTCTGTACATTCCTAAACTCTTAATGTTGGAAATAAAGTTATTATACTAACTGAAACAAATATTCTCTCTGTGTTGTGCTTTCATATGAATGAAATTTGATAGGAATAAATTCCCTTTGAAAATGAGTCCTAGAGCAGGAACACCTATCTTTTGACATGTTTGAAGCAGACATTGTGTTAAACTTGCAGTATTTACAAAATTGCTTGTTGTATATGTTGTGCGAAGTAAGCACCTCTGCATTTCTCCCTATAAATTAGTGATGTCTCTGCCAGTTTAACCACTTCACCCTTTTTCTCATGATGAGCTATGGCACCCTTAGACGCAATGTGTTGTAGCTATTGTTTTAATCTGCTCAATGCAATTTTTCAACATCTTTGTCTTTATTTGCTTTCTATTGCTGTGATTAAATGCTATCACCAGAAGCAACATGGGAATGAAAGAGTTTATTCAGCTTATACATGCCATTATTCCTAAGAACAAAAAATAAACACAGAAATGTAAGAATGACATTGTACATCAAATTGACTGAACAGAATATTATCTACAGAATATTCCACCCAAATACCAAAGAACATCCATTCTACTGAGCAACCCATTGAAGCTTTAAAATAGACAACATTCTGGGACACAGAACGAATGTTAACAAATTCAGAAAAATTGAAGTACCTTCATGCATTCCAGATGACCATAACGCAATAAAACTTAAAATTGACAGCAAACAAATATCTACTAAGTACAAAATCCCATGGAGATTAAACAACTCACCATTGAATGGTGAGTGGGCTAAAAAAAGAAATTAAGAGAAAAAAAATCCCGGGTCTTAATCAAAATAAGAATATAGTGCAACAAAAACTCCAGGACACATTAAAGGGAAAGGGAAAATTGATAGCTCAATGAACCTGTATTAAGAAACCAGAAAGAGCACAAATGAATGACTTAATGATGCAACTCAAGAAATTTCAAAACCAAAACCAAAATCCAAATCCAGTAGACAATGGGAATTAATAAAAATCAGAGTAGAGGTGTGGTGGTACACACCTTTAATCCCAGCACTTGGAAGGCAGATGTAGGCAGATCTCTGTGAGTTTGAAGAAAGCCTGGTCCACATAAAGGGTTCTAGGCTAACCAGGATTTCATAGTGAGACCCTATTTTTTTTTTTAAAATGAAGAAATAAACAAAATAGAAATGAAAACAATACAAAGACTTAACAATTCTAAGAGCTGGTTCTTGGAGAAGATAAACAAGATCAATAGACATTTGGCCCAGGTGACCAAAGAAGAGACGACCCAAATTAACAGAATCAGAAATGAACAGGGAGCCATTACAACAGGCACCAAAGACATTCGTTGTAATATAAGCAAATACTATAAAAACTTGTATTCCATTAAGTTGGAACATCTAAAAGAAATGGAGAGATTTCAAGGTTCATCCAAATCACCAAAGTTAAACCAAGAAACGATCGACAACCTAAACGTTCATTTCATAAGGAGAGTGAAACAATAATGAAAGGCATTCTGACGAAAAGAACCCCGGGCCTAGCTGGCTCTGCAGCAGAATTCTATCAGACCTTCTTGGAATATCTATAGCAAGTACTTAACCACATTACCTAAGAAAGCAGAAATAGAAGGAACATTCCCAAACTCCTTCTATGAAGCCAGTATTACTCTTAATAACCAATCTAGGAAAAGATACAGGCAAAAAGAAAACTTAAGGCCAATATCCCCGAAGGATGTGAATTCAAAAATCTTCAATAAAATAGTTTTAAACAATACAGGTATATAACAAAAAGATCAAGTTGGTTTTATCCCAGAGTGCAGGGATGGTTTAATATACATGTCAGTAAATGTAATACATCAAATGAATGGATTTACAAAAATCATAGGTTCATCTCAGTATATGCAGAAAAAGCCTTTGTTAAAAAATCCAATATATCTTCATGATAAAAGTTTTAGAGAATAGGACTAGAGCTAACATAGCTCCAACAAAATAAAGGCTATGTATGAGAAATCCACAGCCAAAATCATCCTAAATGGGGGGAAATACAAAGCAATCTCTCATGAAAATCAGGAGTGAGACGGGGCTCCTCTATCCCCACTTCTTTTAATATTGTGCTTGAAGCACTATCTGGGTGAATAGACCAGAGAAGGAAACTAAAGGTAAACAGCTATGAAAAGGGAAATCAATGTCTCCCAACTTACAGATATGATATCTATATAAGAGTTCCCAAGAATCCCACCAGAAAACTTCTAGAAATGACCAACGGTTTCAGCAAAGTAGCAGGATTACAATCAACTTACAAAAGTAGACAGCCTTTCTATACGAGAAGAGACAGGCAGAGAAAGAGATCATGGATGCACTCCTATTCACGGTAGCCACAAAGAAAATAAATTAGGTATAAACCTAACCAAGGAGCTAGAGGACCTTTACAGAAAAATGAAAACAGTCTGGAGAACCAGAGGATGGATAGCCTCCCATGTTTACGGATTGGTAGAATTCATACTGTGAAGATGATCGTCCTTACAGATTCAGTAGAATCCCAATCAAAATTCCCACAGCAAATGGAAGCACAGAAGACCCTAAATAGCCCAAGAAATCCCAAGCCAAAAAATAAAAAATGCTGAGAGGATTGCCAGCCCAGATTTCAAGATACATTACAGAGCTATAGTAATAACAAAATTACGTACTGGCACAAAAACAGACACGTGAACAAATGAAACCAAATAGAAGATACAGACAGGAGCGCACACAACTGCAGCCATTTGGTATTTGACAAAGACAACAAAACAAAGACTGGGGGAAAACAATATCCTAAAAAAAGTAGTGCTGAGAAAACTTGATATCCATGGATTGAAGAATGAAATTAGACCCATGTACATCGCCTTCTACAATGATTCACTGCAAATGAATTAAAGATCTCGATATGAAACCTGAAATGTGAAACTGCTAGACAGAAGCACAGGTAGATGATATAGGTGTAGGAAAGGACTTACTGAACAGGACTCCATCCGCCTAGAGATTGTGGAACCTTTGGGCTGTGGAGCCTTGCTGGAGGAAGTATCTCGTCGGGGGTGGGATTTGATGATTTATAGTCACACTTCAGTTTCTGATCTTTGCTTCCTGGGTGCAGATGCGATCTCTCTCAGCTTACTGTTCCTGCCAGCATGATTTCCCAGTTATTATTAGTCACAGCACCCCTGAACTGTAAGCCAAACTAAACTCTTTTAAAGTTGCTTTTGGCACACCAAGGAAAATGAAATAACACATCTATCCCCCCCCCCATACAAACACACATTAAGAATGTAATTTCTACAGTGGCCCATTAGTAGGTTCCTGGCTTCCACATGTACTCCAAATTAAATAAGAGAAGATTTGAAGCTACAGATTTGAAGCTACACGGTATGAGAGAACATGGATTTTGATTTTCTGTGCCTGGAACATCCTAACTGAAACGCCAGATGTGGACTAAGTGTTCAAACACATGAGGCTATGGGAAATTTCTCCTTCGGACTAGCTAGCACATTTGGCTCCTAGACCATATAGGCACTTGGCCATCTCACGATGTTACAAAATGCATTCTGTCTAACTTGAAAAGTCCCCAATAGTCTCTAACAACCACACTGTTCAAAAATCCGGTTTCTTTTGAGACTTAAGGCAATCCCTTAAGTGTGACCACTCTGTGAATTAAAAACAAAAACAAACCAAATCACATACTTCTAACCCATAACGATCCAGAATGTACACTCCCTTCCAGAAGCGAGGGATGGGGGCACAGTGAGGAAATACTGGAACATAGCAAAACCAAAGCAAGCAAGGCAAACCCCAAATCCTGTAGCTCTGAGTGCGGAGTATCTGGGACTTCAGTTTTAGAGGACTTGGAGGCCCCACCACTCCTTCTTTGTTGCCTACAATGCTGTATCTCTCTTGGGCTGGCCCCACTCAGCTCCCCTTGGCAGATGTCTTACTGCTCCAACATCTCCAATATCTCGGGGTCTCCTGTAATCCAACTTTACCTCCTTCGTGCAGGAGTCCCCTTGAGAGCCTCTAACTCTGGTGCACATCGTCTCGCCCAAGGGACACTCTAAAAGCATAGAGGAAGAATGCATAGCTCATCAACGCTGCACTCTTCATGCCTCCAAAGCCAGTGCATGAGGAGGAGACTGGCAAGTTTGGCTGCCAGCTTGGGACAAACCACCCTCCGCCACTTTAATCCTAGAATCAGCAGCTGTTCCTATAGAGGACATAGGAAGGAGTGCTGTGGGCTAAAAAGAAGCATAAATGTATGGAAGCTGTGATCACCTTTATAAGTTCTGCACAAAACCAGCATAAAAGTAGGAGGAGACATTGAGAGGAAGAAAGGAGTCTGTCGGAGGGGAAGGGGGAAAAACAGAAGATCACGGATGGTGCACATAATCAGAGTAAACTGAGTAAAATATGAATTTGACAATAGTTATACAAACGCATATACTACCCCCCCCAAAAAAACGCAATCATTCATTATGAACTAGTTGACTTTATTTCAATGAGCACTTGCTCATTGCTGGGGCAGAAGGGTGCAGAGAACAACCATGAAGGAAACTCCACGAATGTTGACTATCTCCGCAGTGGCCGTCTGCAGCCACACGGTGGCGTATGTTCCCCACTTGATAGTTACTGCATCTGTCTCAAGCTGGTCTGGAGGCTGAACCCTAGTTTCAGAGGGGACTGGAGATGCTTTGGAAGCCATTCGCATGACTGTGTCTCAGGGAAGCACAGTAGGTTTGCCCGAAATAGTGTATTCCATGGAGGGATCAATGCATGGCGTTTCTAGAGGTACAGGAAAGAGTCAGAAATGAACACCACATCCTGAGGGGATCAGCGATGGGTTGGAAAGAACATTGACATCTGTTCATGCCAATGGGGGTCATAAAGAGAGATGGGTAACAAGTGGATGTTTCCAAGGCCGAAGTGACCCTAGAACATTTGACTCAGGACCCACAATACACCAACTGTCCACAGTCACTAAGGTCTGATCATGATCTGCTACGGAACCTGTTGCACTCAGGTGTGACTTATTTCTACACTGTGGTCTCAACCTTCCTAAGACTGCCACACTTTAATACAGTTCCTCATATTGCGGTGACCCCCAACAATGAAATTAGCCTGTTGCTAACTTGTAACTGTTGTTTTGCTAAGCTACTTCTATCAATCTTAATGCAAATGTCTGATATGCAGCTGTCCTTAATTGAACCCTGGGACAGAGTCCTTCAAGCCCCAATTGGTTGAGCCCCTCAGCCTGGGATTTGCTGGGTTTATGCACAGGCCCTGTTAGATCCTTTTGTTTCTTTTAACTGGTTGGGTGCTCAGGATCAAACACAGGTTTGTGAAAACTGTAGAGGTACGATCCAAACATTTTCTTTCTCTTTTTTTCTTTTCTATTCTTTCCTTTTCAGTTTTTTGAGATAGGATCTCTCTGAGCTTCCAGCACAGACAATCCACCCTTTTGTTTAAGCCTCCCTTGTAGCTGGTTGACAGGCCTGTGTCTCCAAGCATGGCAGAACCTTCCTACAAACAATGAAGAAATCAGACGATGGAGATGTGCTGGCATCCAATGGGAGAGTTTTTTTCTACAAAATCACCTCCAGAGCAATTATGATGCCTGGTTGCCCTAGCAGGGGCCTGGATTCAGTACTCAGCATCTACATGCTAGCTCCTATATGTGGCTACCGTTCCAGTGGTACCAACATCTACTCTGCTGACCCTTGCAAGAAGCAGCTGGTGTATGAAAAAATCTGACATTGACCCATAATGGAGGCGGGCTCCTTGATCTTGCCTAGTGGAAAAATGCAAAGAGGAGCATCAGCCACAAGTTCTTGTGAGAAGAAAGAACCAGGGAAAGAGAAGAAGGGATTTTTTTGGAATATTAGAAAGGGGATCCTGGGGCTCACCAGGAGGATCAGGAGATAAGGGTGGTGGGCAAATGAGCAGGGTATGAAGAAGGGAGATTTTCAGGGCAGTGAGAAGAGGCTAACCACGGGCCTAGAAGGGTCCTTGGACGAATTCTCTGAACCCTTCTACCGGGGCGATGAGCAATCGTTCACTGCTGGGGCAGAAGTGTTCAGAGTACAACTGTGAAGGAAACTCCATGGAGGTTGCCTGCCTGCGCAGTGGCAGTCCGCAGCCACACGGTGGCGATTGAGCCCCACTTGATATTTACTGCTTCTGTGTAAAGCTGGTCTGGAACCTTAACCCTCGCTTCACAGGGGACTGGAGATGTTTTTCTGAAGCCGTTCCAATGTCTGTGGCTCAGGGACACAGATTGGGGTTGGCCAAAATACTGTATTCCATGGTGGGAACAATGCATGGTGTGTCTAGAGTTACAGGACATAGTCCGAGCACTACTTTTCCGAGGGAATCAGTGTTGGGTTGGGAAGAACATTGACCTCTGTTCATGCCAAAAGAGGTCATAAAGAAAGATGGGCAAAAAGTGGATGTTTGAAAGCTGAACTGACACTATAATATTTGAGTCAGGACCCACGATGTACCAACTCTCCACAATCACTAAGGTCTGATCATAATCTGCTATGGAGCATGATTCACTCAGGTGTGACTTATTTCTACACAGTGGGTCTCAACCTTCCTAAGACTGCCCACACTTTAATGCAGTTCCTCCGGTTGTGGTGACCCCCAACAATGAAATTAGCCTGTTGCTAACTTGTAACTGTTGTTTTGCTAAGCTACTTCTATCAAACTTAAAGCAAATGTCTGATATGCGGTTGTTCCAAATCGAACCCGGACAGAGTCCTTCAAGCCCCAAATTGGTTGATCCCCTCAGCATGAGAATTGCTGGCCTATATGTACAGGCCCTGTTAGAACCTTTGGTTTCTTTTAAGTGGTTGTGTGTTCAGAATCAAACCCAGGACTTTGTGAATACTGTAGAGGTACGATCCAAACCTTTTCTTCCTTTTTTCTTTTCTTTTCTGTCTTTTTTTCTATTCCTTTTTAAATTTGTGAGTAAGGATCATTCCTAGTTCTCCGCACAAACATTTCACCCTTCTGCCTCAGTCACCCTTGTCTTTCGGTGACAGGCTGGCTCCCCAAGCATGGCAGACCTTCTTACAAACAATGATGGACTCAGAAGACAGAGATGTGCTGGCATCCAATGGGAGAATTATTTTCTGCAAGACAACCTCCAAGTGTTTATGATGCCTGGGTGACCCCGCAGGGGCCTGGATTCAGTACTCAGCATCTAGATGCTAGCTGCAATATGTGGCTACCTTTCCAGAAGTTCCAACATCCACATTGGTGACCCCTGCAGAGACCAGCTCCTGTAAGCTAAGCATCTGATATTGACCCGTAATGTTGGAGGGCACCTTGATCTTGCCCTGTGGAAAAATGCAAAGAGTAGAATCAGACACGAGTTATTGTGAGCAGAAAGTACCACGGAAAGAACAGGAAGGGGTTCATGGAATTTTAGAAAGAGGACCCTGGGGCCTCAGCAGGAGGATCAGGACACACTGGTGAGGGTGCGATTGAGCTCAGTCAGAAGAAGGGAGGTTTTCAGGGCAGCGAGAAGAGGCTCACCACGTGTCCAGAAGATTCCTTGAATGGATTCTCTGAATTAGTTCAGAGTACAACCATGAAGGAAACTCCATGGGAGTTGCCTGCCTCCACAGTGGCAGTCTGCAGCCACACGGTGGTGTATGTTCCCCACTTGATATTTACAGCATCTGTCTCAAGCTGTTCTGGAGGCCTAACGCTAGCTTCCCAGGGTACTGGAGATGTTTTTAAAGCCATTCACATGACTGTGTCTCATGGAAACACAGTCGGTTTGCCCAAAATAGTGTATTCCATGGTGGGAACAATGCATGGGTTTATAGAATTACAGGACAAAGTCAGAAATGAACACCACATCCTGAGGGGATTAGCGTTGAGTGGGAAAGAACATTAACATCTGTTCATGGCAAAAGGGGTCATAAAGAAAAATGGCCAAAATGGCTGTCCGAAGTGACCCTATAATATTTGATTCAGGGCCTACAATATACCAACTCTCCACAATCACTAAGGTCTGATCATGATCTGCTATGGAGCATGATTCACTCAGGTGTGACTTATTTCTACACAGTGGTTCTCAACCTTCCTAAGACTGACACACTTTAATACAGTTCTTTGTGTTGTGAGAACCCCAACAATGAAATTATTCTGTTGCTAATTGTAACTGTTGTTTTGCTAATCAGCTTCTATCAATCTTAATGCAAATGTCTGACATGCTGCTGTTCTTAATCGAATCCTGTGACGAAGTTCTTCAAGCTCCAAATTGGTTGTGCCCCCTGCATGAGAATTGCTGGCTTATATGCACAGGCCCTGTTAGAAACATTTGTTTCTTTTAAGTGTTTGGGTAATCAGGATCAAACACAGGACTTTGTGAATCCTGTAGAGGTATGAACCAATCATTTGCTTTCCTTTGCTTTCCTTTGCTTTCCTTTGCTTTCCTTTGCTTTCCTTTGCTTTCCTTTGCTTTCCTTTCCTTTCCTTTCCTTTCCTTTCCTTTCCTTTCCTTTCCTTTCCCTTCCCTTCCCTTCCCTTCCCTTCCCTTCCCTTCCCTTCCCTTCCCTTCCCTTCCCTTCCCTTCCCTTCCCTTCATTTCCTTTTATTTTATTTTTTATTCTTTCCCTTACAGTTTTTGATTTCAGATCTCTCTGAGCTCCCAGCACAGACAATCCACCCTTCTGCTTCAACCTCCGTTGTAGCTCGGTGACAGGCCCATGTCTACAAGCGTGGCAGAACCTTTTTACAAGCAATGAAGAAATCAGATGATGGAGATGTGCTGGCATCCAATGGGAGAGTTTTTTTCTACAAAATCACCTCCAGAGTTATTATGATGCCTGGTTGCCCTAGCAGGGGCCTGGATTCCGTACTCAGTATCTACATGCTAGCTCCTATATGTGGCTACCGTTCCAGTGGTTCCAACATCCACTCTGCTGACCCTTGCAAGAAGCAGCTGGTGTAAGTAAAAAATCTGACAGTGACCCATGATGGAGGAGGGCTCCTTGATCTTGCCTAGTGCAAAGATGCAAAGAGGAGCATCAGCCACAAGTTCTTGTGAGCAGAAAGAACCAGGGAAAGAACAGGAAAGGGTTTGTGGTATTTTAGAAAAGGGACGCAGGGGCTCAGCAAAATGATCAGGAACCACTGGCGCGGATGCAAATGAGCAGGGTCTGAAGAAGGGAGGTTTTCAGGACAGCGAGAAGAGGCGAAACACGGGACCAAAAGGGTTTTTTAAAATGAATTCTTTGAACCCTTCTGCCCCAGCCATAAGCACTCGCTCTTTGCTGAGGTAAAAGGTTTAAAAGAACAACTGTGAGGGATGCTCATGGAGGTTGCCTCTCTCCGCAGTGGCACTCAGCAGCCACACGGTGGCGTTTGAGCCCCACTTGATAGTTACTGCTTTAGTGTAAAGCTGGTCTGGAACCTTAACCCTCGCTTCACAGGGGACTTTAGCCGTTCCAATGTCTGTGGCTCAGGGACACAGATTGGGGTTGGCCAAAATACTGTATTCCATGGTGGGAACAATGCATGGTGTGTCTAGCACTACTTTTCCGAGGGAATCAGTGTTGGGTTGGGAAGAACATTGACCTCTGTTCATGCCAAAAGAGGTCATAAAGAAAGATGGGCAAAAAGTGGATGTTTTTAAGCCGAACTGACCCTATAATATTTGAGTCAGGACCCACGATGTACCAACTCTCCACAATCACTAAGGTCTGATCATAATCTGCTATGGAGTCTGTTTCACTCAGGTGTGACTTATTTCTACACTGTGGTCTCAACCTTCCTAAGACTGCCCACACTTTAATACAGTTCCTCCGGTTGTGGTGACCCCCAACAATGAAATCAGTCTGTTGCTAACTTGTAACTGTTGTTTTGCTAAGCTACTTCTATCAAACTTAAAGCAAATGTCTGATATGCGGTTGTTCCAAATCGAACCCGGACAGAGTCCTTCAAGCCCCAAATTGGTTGATCCCCTCAGCATGAGAATTGCTGGCCTATATGTACAGGCCCTGTTAGAACCTTTGGTTTCTTTTAAGTGGTTGGGTGCTCAAGATCAAACACAGGACTTTGTGAATCCTGTAGAGGTACGATCCAAACATATTCTTTCCTTTCCTTTCCTTTCCTTTCCTTTCCTTTCCTTTCCTTTCCTTTCCTTTCCTTTCCTTTCCTTTTCTTTCCCTTTCAGTTTTTTGAGATAGGAATTCTCTGAGCTACCCGCATAGACAATCCACCCTTCTGCTTCAACCTCCCTTGTAGCTCGGTGACAGGCCCGTGTCTACAAGTGTGGCAGAATCTTTTTACAAGCAATGAAGAAATCAGACGATGGAGATGTGCTGGCATCCAATGGGAGAGTTTTTTTCTACAAAATCACCTCCAGAGCAATTATGATGCCTGGTTGCCCTAGCAGGGGCCTGGATTCCGTACTCAGCATCTACATGGTAGCTCCTATATGTGGCTACCGTTCCAGTGGTACCAACATCCACTCTGCTGACCCCTACAAGAAGCAGCTGGTGTAAGTAAAAAAGCTGACATTGACCCATAATGGAGGCGGGCTCCTTGATTTTGCCTAGTGCAAAGATGCAAAGAGGAGCAACAGCCACAAGTTCTTGTGAGCAGAACGAATCAGGGAAAGAACAGAAAGGGGTTCATGGAATTTTAGAAAAGGAACCCTGGGGCTCAGCAGAAGGATCAGCAGGCACTGGTGGAGGTGCTCATGAGCAGGGACTGAAGAAGGGAGGTTTTCAGGGCAGCAAGAGGAGGCGAAACACGGGACCAGAAGGGTTTTTTAATGAATTCTTTGAACCTTTCTGCCCCAGCCATGAGCACTCGCTCTTTGCTGGGGTAGAAGGGTTCAGAGAACAACTGTGAGGGACACTCCATGGAGGTTGCCTGCCTCCGCAGCGGCAGTCAGCAGCCACATGGCGTTTGGACCCCACTTGATGTTACTGATTCTGTCTCAAGCTGGACTGGAACCTTAATCCTCGCCTCACAGGGGACTGGAGATGTTTTTTCTTAAGCCATTCGAATGCCTGTGGCTCAGGGACAGAGATTTTGGTTGCCCCAAATACTGTGTTCCATGGTGGGAATGATGCATGGTGTTTGTGGAGTTACAAGACAAAGTCAGAAATGAACACCACATCCTGAGGGGATCAGGACATCAACATTGACATCTGTTCATGCCAAAAGGGCTCATAAAGAGAGATGGGCACCAAGTGGATGTTTGCAAGGCCAAAGTGACCCTACAACATTTGACTCAGGACCCACAATATACCAACTCTCCACAGTCATTAAGATCTGATCATAATCTTCTTTGGAGCCTGTTTTACTCAGGTGTGAACTATTTCTATACAGTGGTTCTCAACCTTCCTAAGACTGCCATACTTTAATACAGTTCCTCCTGTTGTGGTGACCCCCAACAATGAAATTAGTCTGTTGCTAACTTGTAACTGTTGTTTTGCTAAGCTACTTCTATCAATCTTAATGCAAATGTCTGATATGCAGCTGTTCTTAATTGAACCCTGGGACAGAGTCCTTCAAGCCCCAAACTGGTTGAGCCCCTCAGCCTGGGAATTGCTGGGTTTATGCACAGGCCCTGTTAGATCCTTTTGTTTCTTTTAACTGGTTGGGTGCTCAGGATCAAACGCAGGTTTGTGAAAACTGTAGAGGTACGATCCAAACATTTTCTTTCTCTTTTTTTCTTTTCTTTTTTTTTCTTTTCTATTCTTTCCTTTTCAGGTTTTTGAGATAGGATCTCTCTGAGCTCCCCGCACAGACAATCCACCCTTTTGCTTAAGTCTCCCTTGTAGCTGGTTGACAGGCCTGTGTCTCCAAGCATGGCAGAACCTTCCTACAAACAATGAAGAAATCAGATGATGGAGATGTGCTGGCATCCACTGGGAGAATTTTGTTCTACAAAATCACCTCCACAGTGGTTATGATGCCTGGTTGCCCTAGCAGGGGCCTGGATTCAGTACTCAGGATTTAGATGCTAGCTGCTATATGTGGCTACTTTTCCAGAAGTTCCAACCTCCACGTTGGTGACCCCTGCAGAATCCAGCTCCTGTAAGTTAAAAAGCTGACATTCACCCATAATGGTGGAGGGCTCCTTGATCTTGCTTAGTGGAAAAATACAAAGAAGAGCATCACCCACAAGTTCTTGGGTGCAGGAAAAATCAGGGAGAGAACAGGAAGGAGTTTGTGTAATTTCAGAAAGTGGGCCCTGGGGCTCAGCAGGAGGATCAGTAGGCACTGGTTAGGGTGTGATTCCGGAGGGTCTGAAGAAGGGAGGTTTTCAGGGCAGTGAGACGAGGCTAACCATGGGTCTAGAAGGATCCTCTAATGAATTCTCTGACCCCTCTGCCCCAGCAATGAGCACTTGCTGAATGCTGAGATGTTTCAGTATACACACATTGGTAATTGTAATACCTCATATAAATGTCCCCAAAGACAGAAACAGCACTATCATCTCAATTGATGCAGAAAAGCCTTTGACAAAATCTGTGGCGGTTTGAAAGATCATGGTTCCCATGGGGAGTGGCACTATTAGTAGGTGTAGCATTGTTGGAGTAGGTGTGGTCTTGTTGGAGGAAGTGTGTTACTGGGCGTGGGCTATGAGGTTTCAGATGTTCAAGCCCGATCCAGTGTCGCTCTCTCTTCCTGCTGATCCAGTTATAGAACTCCCAGCTCCTTCCCCAGCGCCATGCTGTCATGCTTTTTTACCATGATGATAATGGACTAAACTTCTGAACTTGTAAGCCTGCTCCAATGAAATGTTTTCCTTTATAAGAGTTGCTGTGGTCATGGTGTCTCTTCACAGCAACAGAAACCCTAAGACAAAATCCAAAGTCCACTCCTGGTAAATGTCCTGGAAAAAATATGGATAGATAGTAATTTTTAGTTCACAATGATTTTTAAAAGGGTTTAAACAATGATGTGAAAACAGATAAAGTATCTAGAGGTTTTTTAATTAGTCATTTTCGGGAGTATCATGGGCAGATTGGTTTTGCCTTATTGCTGTCTTTCAAACATTCTACATTTGCAAAAAGACTAGTGCTCACATTTCGTTCCACTGTGATAAAACACTCCAATCCTAAGAGACTTAGGGGAGGACAGGATTTCTTTTGCTTACACTTTCAGACCACAGTGCATCACTGGAGATGTCAGGACAGGGACTCAAGCAGGAACTTGAAGCAGACACCATGGAGTAATGGTGCTTGCCAGCTCACTCACCAGGCTTTTATTTATCTTATTTTCTTATGTAGCCCAGGACCACTTGCCCAGGGAATGATGCTGCCCATAGTGGGCTCAGTTTTCCTAATCAATTATCATTCAGGAGCTCCCCCCCATGTGGCTGCCTCTGACATGCCTACAGGCCAATCAGATCTGGGCAAGCCTTTAATTGAGACTCTTTTCTTGGATGATCATATAACTGTAGGCTGTGTCAAGTTGATATTGAAATGTAACTAGGACAACTAGTCAGTTAGGGTTCTTCCTAAGCGGCACTAAGATAGCAAGGACATTTTTCATAGTTAGACAAACATCTTAGCATACTTGTTTCTTTACCCAAAATGGCTCTACCGAACTTAATGACTAGAACATGGAACTCCAGAACATTCTCTGTTACAGGGCAGATGCCCAAAGGTGCTGGGAGTTAGGGTGCCAGAGAGTGAGAGATGTGGCCTCTGACATGGGGGATGAGACTCACTTTAATCCTGAGACACTGGGTGATATTTGCAGATGCAGGGGCTTGGCATGCCAGACAGAGGTGTTTTCTGACTTGGAGAGTAAGCTCCTTTAGGTCCTGAGATTCTAGAGTGTGTAGTCCATGTAATCCTCAAGAAAATTTTTTGAGTGAACAGTACATTTCTCTGGTTAAAGTAGATAAGTCACATATTTGACATCAGATAAGTCTATTATTGGCCATTGATACTATCTTAAAAATTCATAAGAGGCCTAAAAACTAAAGATTCTAAATTGTTTAAAAAATAACCAGACAGCTATGGGACTACACACATCTATGATCTTACAGAATATGCCTCCTAAAAATCTTAAAACCTAAAAATCTTAAAGCTTAAAATACTTTACCTGGCTGTTGTCATACAAAGACTTGTTTACACTGACAATCTGTTCAGACGTATATTAATAACTATGTTATGATCATCATTTTTATTACAAATAATAAATGTTTCCATGCATGTTACATTCCAGGTCATGCACTGTAATAGATACATGAGTTTAAGGTCGATCACTGAGACAGTCCTCACAGAATGATACACAGTGCAACCGACTAGACTGAGAATGAAAAGACATAAACGGAGGGACGAGACTGTTCCTAGGGGTTGAGGTTTTTATTATAGATATAAGGCTCAGAGGCATCTGGAAGAGTCCAGACTGAACATGACTGGCAAACTAAACAGGGCCATGTGAGGAGAGGGGAGAGGGAAAGAGGAAGAGAGAGAGGAACTAGGAGCCAAGAGGCCAGGAGTGAGCCAGGAGACTAAGAGACCAAAGATCCTGCATAGCCATAATGACAGGGTTATATATGGAAGAGGAGAGGAGAGGAGAGGAAAGGAGAGGAGAGGAGAGAAGCTGGAGGAAGCCCAGCCCACTCACTGGGCTAAAGAGTTTAGGGTAGGGGTCAGATAAGGCCAGCCAGGATGACCCTGTAACAGGTAGGGACTGAAGGAAGCTGGTGGCCAGAGTCTGCTTTGATATGTTAAATGGGCACCTCTGTTAGCCATTTGTCCTTAGTTTGGGACCTTACATTCCAACCTTTTTGTTGATAGTAAAGGGTGATGTCGGATTTCCAATAACTACTACCTGCTGAAATTGGGGCATCCGTGGGAGGTTAGGAAGGCTGGAATGATGGTCAAAAGATCAGAGGAGAGAGGAGTGCAGATGTTACTGACTATAAATTACTAAACATTTAATTTTGCTTCATAATTTCCATATAAGCCTTTACAGGTGTTTTGATATGCCATGAAAAGGTATAAAATGGGGGAGTTTGAGGCAACCAGAAGCTGTGTTCTTGGCCCATTGTCACTATTACTCAGTTCAACAGTAAGCTCTTTTTGAGGTGAAAGCTCAAATAACATATCCATGAGGTGAGAACACCATATTAAATATATCCATGAAAAGGCATTTGCATGGATGTTATTTGGTGGGAACCTGAATCCGTATTCCTAGGCCACAGTCACTCATGTTTGGCGCAAGAATATTTCATATTCTCCTTGAGATGAGGGCTGCGTTTTGAGTCTGGCATAGCTGTAGCAAATAACCGGGACTGGAGGTTCTGGGGCTTTTCCTCAGGTGAAACTGCACAGAGTCCTGGGAATGCAAGGCTGAGCAAAGGAAAATGGCAAGCGCCTATACTTCCTGAGAAAAAACTCTGTCCAGGAGCATAGAGAAGCGAGGCATAGGGAAGCGAGGCCTGTGGTTTGTCCCTGCCCTCCGCCCATAGCTCCTGACATAAAAGAGCCGAAGACTCTAAGGTCTCAGCGCTGGCGTCTGTAACAGTAAGCAAGAGTCCCCCAAAGGGCGCGGCGACCGTTGGATTAGCCCAGGGCAGTGGGGTTCAGAGCTTTCAAGTTGGCCCTGGCGGTGACGCAAGGGCCCTTTCCGGCTTTCCTCTGCTACTCTCGCCGACCAGGGCACAGGGCCGCCCGGACCCTTGGGGAGTCGACGTGCTCAGCTCTCCCCAGCCGGAGTCTCAAAGCCCAGACGCTCAGGAAGAAGGTCTCCAGCCGGAGAGGAGGGCGGAGCTACGGAGAAACCCGCAAATCCTCCTGCGCACACCCTCAGCCAATCAAGCGCCTACCTCCGGCTCGTCCTACCCTTAAAGTCATCCGTCGGTGGGTCTCTCTTTCTCCAGGTTCCCGTTTCGCTCCGGCGGGTGCGTGCACAGGACCATTTCCGTTTCCGGTATCGTGCTTGCCGGCCTGAGCAGTTGCGGCTGTGGGCCTGGGCGCTTTCGCGAGCTGCGCAGGCGCCGGCGTCAGTCGGGTTCTTGGTGAGGTCGGTCCTCAAGCTTCCGACAGGCTGCTCCCAGGCCGCGCGTCCGGGCTGCAAGGCGAGTTTCCCGGGCGCCGGAGAGTTGCTCCGAGAGTGCGGGGGGAGTCGGTACGCGCGGCGCCCGAGCCTGAGGGGGTGTGGCGGGGAGGGTTCGGCCCAGCGCTTACCCAGCTCTGCTGCGTGCGCTCCTGCCAGCCACAGAGAAGAGCACATGCAGTGGGCGAGCGCGCTTCCTCTGGCTGCCGGGAGACGGGTTTGTCCGGCAGTGTCGTAGTGTTTTTAAACTTATGTTCGTTCTCGTTTAAACTAGAAAGCCACCTCATTAGTTCATTAGCTAGGCCTGAGTTGTCCCGTATAGTAGCCGCTAGCCACATATGGCTGAGTTTAGAGTTAAGTAAAATTTAAGGTTTTCAGTTTTCCAAGGCACTTTTGAAATTCTCCGTAATTGTATTGAGAACCACAGGTACAATATATTTCTGTCATCACAAAAATGAACACTGTCGATGGTTTTCAAGATACATAAAGCGTAATTTAAAAGGATAGTGTTGGTGCCCATAGCTCTTCTAATTTATGGTGTAAGAAATAGAAATGGATGAAGATGATGGTTAAGCAGTTTCTACCTCTATTCGGAGAACAAACACATCATTGCTTCATAAACAAATAAATGAAATGTGCTACCCTGATTATATTTCCACCACTGTGCACCTCTTCCTTGTAGGTTAAGACTTATTTGCAGTTGATAAATAGCCACCATGGAGACCAAGGATCACAAGAAACACAGAAAGAAGCACAGTGGGCCTAAAGCTGAGAAGAAGAAGAAACGGCATCTGCAGGGTCTACAGCTCGGAGATGAAGAGGATGCCCGGAAGAGAAACCCTAAGGCTTTTGCGGTCCAGTCTGCTGTGCGGATGGCTCGGTCCTTTCACAGGTTTGTTTAGCTGGCGTTAGTGGTTCTTCCACTTTATTAAGTAGTAGGAGCCTCTCACAGATGACATTTGGCTGTATAAGTCTAGTTCAGGCCTTAAGGACATGGGCATTACCATATATGGCTTTTCTTAAAATGTTAGAACTCTATTTATTTATCTTATTCAATTTTTAAATATTTATTTAGTTTTTGGTTTCTCAAGACAGGGTTTCTCTTTTGTAACTGTCTGTCCTGTAACTCACTCTGTAGACCAGGCTGGCCTCAGACTCACAGAGATCCTCCTGCCTCTGCCTCCCGAGTGCTGGGATTAAAGCTGTGTGCCACCACACCCAGGCTTAAGATGTTAGAAAACGTTAGGAAGCATTTTACCTCCAACATCTGTCCTTTGCCTTTTCTTTCCTTTTCTTCTTCTTTTTTTTTTTTTTGTCCAAGAGAAAAGAATTAATAAAACTTAATTCATAGAAAAATTCCTAGACTTTAAATATCTCCATGGCAATAAGTATGGACTCTACCCCCATCATGTCCTTTATTTAACGTAAAATCCTAAATAGCTGAATTTGCAGAGACATCAAGCAAGTTTCCTTTAAACATTACTGAATTAATTTTTTTCAGCAGCTTTAAGAGGTTAGGAATTATTCTTGTCCCCATTTTGTGGATAAGAAAACAGGTTCAGGGGACAACTTAAATAGCTAATTGATAAAACATTTATCATATGCCTTTTCTTGTATTATAATGTACTGTTATGCCTCTACTTTAGTTATAATACACTGCCTTTGTGTTTGCCCTTTATTCTCTTAAATGTTAAAGTCAAATCAGTCCGATTTATGATGTGCTTGATTATTAACTTTATTTTTTACTCATTAGTTTCATCTTTACTGAAGAATAGTTTTTGAACAAGGTGGGGGGGTAGAAGTTAACCAATGACGTTAAAGTTACTTTAATTGTATCTATGTACTATCTGTTCTCTATAAAATGCATACTTTAAAACATTAAAATCTTTTTTGTTTTTATTTTTTATTTTTTATTTTTTTTTAACAACTAGGACTCAGGATTTAAAGACAAAAAAGCATCATATTCCAGTGGTTGACCGAACTCCACTAGAACCTCCACCAATAGTGGTAGTGGTGATGGGGCCTCCAAAAGTTGGAAAGAGCACTTTGATACGGTGCCTCATTCGGAATTTTACCAGACAGAAGTTGACTGAGATCAGAGGCCCTGTGACAATTGTTTCAGGTAGGAAGTGCTGCCATAGAGCTGGCGTGGCAAGTCTTGTTGCCTGACAGATAACATTCCTGAGTTTTGTTGTTTGCTCAAACAGAAAATATAATATCAATACTGTTAAATTGTGTTACCACATACTTGCTTTTACTGAGTTGCCTCCAGAGGTAACTTACTTGGAATAAAGATGTTGATATATACCACCTTGGTCTGTCTACTTGGTTGACTTTGCCAGGTTTGCTTCTTGGAAAGGCTGGGTACTGGTCCAGTCATTGTGAGTGTATTATTTAACAGTAAGTTAGCTCCCATGTGCCACACATATCTGCTTTCCTCCTCAAAGCCAGCCTCAGGAGAATTTGTGTATTGTTTGTTTTGTTTTTGAGTCAGGGTCTCTCTATGTAGCTGTGGCTCTCCTGGAACTTGCAGTAGATCAGGCTGACTGACCTTGAACTCACAGAGATGCACCTGTTTCTGGCTCCATAGTGTGGGGATTAGAGTTTGTGTGCTTAAGTGTGAGAAAATGAAGCGAATTCTCCAAAGGGTAGGAGTAGAAACTGAAATGCCGTGTTATAGCAGTGATGGAGTCCAGCGTTTCTTTATCTTTGGGATATCCTTGATCATTATATTTTAATTGGGAATGTATTGTTTTGCAAACATTTTGGTTTATTAGGTTTGGGGATATTTTTATTTATAGTGATAGTACAGGAACATCTGTCCTGTTATATTCGGGTTGATGATGTTTGTAACCATATTGAGAGTATAGGAAAATTTGGTGGAGATGAAGAGAGACCAATGCAAGAAAACCAGGATGGAATTGATACTAATTTTTACAGTTTTGGCCATAAAAACGAACTATTACATTCCTGTAAAGATATATGGTGCTTTATTGGATGCACTTAAAAATATGAGAGTTATAGAGTTAATGGATAGGGTATTTTCAAGATTTTTAAAGATTAAAAATTTACCTTTGTACTTAACAGGTAAAAAGCGCAGACTTACCATTATTGAATGTGGGTGTGACATCAATGTAATGATTGATCTAGCTAAAGTAGCAGATCTGGTAAGTCAATAAGGGCATACTGGGTTCCTGATGGAGAGTGTGACAGTGCGATGGGTTATTTATCTCATTTGCAGGGGAATGTGTGTGATTATTAAGGAAAGAGTAGAAGTGGTTGAAATTATGATAGTTACTATCATAAAAATGGAATGTGCATAATGAATGCATTCTATTTTTTGTTTTTTGAGACAGGATTTCTTTGTTGTAACACTGGCTATTCTGGAACTTACTCTATAGACCAGGCTGGCCTCAAACTCACAGAGATCTGCCTGTGTCTGCCTCCCAAGAGCTAGGATTAAAGATGTGTGCTACCACCGCCCAGGTGGCATGAATGCATTCTAAAACCTAAGTAAAATCATAGGATTGAGAAAATAATGGACAAGGTAGTATGAGTACACATGCACACTCACGATGCCTGCCACTTCTTGAACACTCCCTAGACACTATGCTAACAGTTCTTTGTAGATTTAGCCAACATAACCACCGATGTGCTCATTCAGGTATTATGTACACTTTACATATGATGGAATTGAGGCTCCCAGAAGTTGAGTAATTTTTCTGGAATGAGCCTTTTATTTGTTTTTCTTTTTCTTTTTTCTTTTTTTCCCCTCGAGATAAGAGTTAGACTCTGTGTAGTCCTGGCTGTCCTGGAACTTGCTCTGTAGAACAAGCTGGCCTCAAACTCAGAGATCTACCTGCCTCAGTCTCCTGAGTGCTGGGATTAAAGGTGGGTGCCACTGTGCCCTGCTACTGTCTTTGTATTTATTTAGTTAGTGATTTATTGGACCCACCGTGTTTAGTTAGTTATGTGAGTTGGGTTATTTACTGGAACACTGGCAATTTATCACTGATGCTCCTCCCCAGCATTCATTAACTGCCCGTAGTCTCAGTGTGGGTGGTACCCCATGCAAGAAGGAATGGGGAGTTCTTGAGTGTACACTTCTCCATCATCTGGCTTTTAACATTCTTCTTACCCTGTCTTCTGCAGTCTTCCTGAGCCATGAGAGGGCGATACAGAGATACCGATGCCCTGCTTAGGGCCAAGCACTCAACAGTCAGTTGTTCTTAGCATTTCAACTAGTAGTAAATACTAGTGGTAAATATGTATTAACTGCCACCCATTGCAAAGAGAATCTCTTGAGAGTCAGACTAATCCAGTTTGTTTTGCTTTTGATTTCTTTTGAGACAAGATCTCACTGTGAACCCTGAGTACTGGCCTAGAACTTGCTATGTATACCAGGCTGGCCTCAAACTCAGAGATCTACCTGTCTCTGTCTCCTGGGTGCTGGGATTAAAGGTGTGCATCACCATACCTGGCTAAAATTTAGAAGGCAGTTTGACACTGTGCCCTTTTGACACCAGTAGTAGATTCTCCTTTAGAGCCTATGACCTCCCCAACCATGGGTTCTTGACCAGGTTTACAGTGCTAGGCATGAGTTCTGTGGAATATGCCTCAAATTCAGTCAAAAAGCAGTTATTTACTACCATAATGGTCACTCAAGTGGTGAACATAAGTTGTGTGGCAGGTTGTCATTGTTTTAGCTCCCAGACTTCACAGCTGGGTAAACGTGTTGATGACTTTTAACCCCCTCCCCCTGGCAGTTTGTATATTCCATAAAATTTCCATTTTTAGTGATTGTTAGGGTGAAGTGGTCAGGGTTTATCAACGGGAAATCTATATAGCACTAATACTAAGCACAAGAAAAACATAGAGCCTGAACTGATGGTGTTCATTACTTATTTTTTTAGCTGTCTCTTAACCTAGCATGATGGAATAACAGATATGGGTGTGTTTAATTTAACTGGATGTCAAAGAGCTACAGATTTTTGTGCTTTGGACCAGGAAGATTCTTAAAATATAAAAAAAAGTTATCAGTCTGCTGATAAATTTTAAAAAAAGATTTTTTTAAAATTTTATTGTATGTCTATGAATGGTTTGCTTGCATGGATGTTTTTGTACTGTATGCATGCCTGGTGTCTGCAGAGGTCAGAGAGGGTATAGATGGTTGTGCTGCCATGTGGGTGCTGGGAATTGAACCTGGGTCCTCTGCAAGAACAAGTGTTCTAATTGCTGAGCCATCTCTCAAGCCCTATCAAGCTATAGTGACTTTAAAAATAAGTATTGTAAATTTGGGGATTTATTAAGTGTTACTTTTAGTGCTACTTAGTATAAGCTTCCTAAGCCTTGTATTTTTAAAATGACTGAAATACTAACGATTTTGTAATTTTGAGAGCATAAATATTAGTGGAGATACCTTTTGTGGTGTTCTTTTGAGGAAACAAGTGAGTGACTTGATTTGATCCATGGGCCATAATTTACTGACTCTTGGTCTAGGTAGAGTATTTTCATGACTTCTTTAAGAAACTGTGTTCTGTTTTTAGGTGCTAATGCTTATAGATGCCAGCTTTGGGTTTGAAATGGAGACATTTGAGTTTCTAAATATCTGTCAAGTACATGGCTTTCCTAAAATTATGGGAGTTCTCACCCATCTAGACTCCTTCAAGCATAACAAGCAACTCAAGAAGACAAAGAAGCGCTTAAAACATAGGTTCTGGACAGAAGTCTACCCGGTAGGAAGAAAAATTATTATTGGGCCCTGTCACTTGTAGTCCTTTAAGTAGCCAGAATTCTGAAGAGCTAGCTGTTCATAAAATCTCTAGGGATTTCCTTATGCATCTATTCCTAGTTCTTTCTCTGCTTACGAACCTCAATGCCTTCTTCATAGATGCTTGTATTTAACTGAGAGACATTTACTTTGGTGAGGCCTTCACACAAGTCCTGAAGAAGGCAGCCAGGCTTTGAAAACACCAAAACAGTGGCTTCTCATGACCCTGCTTCTTAATGGTATTGATGTGCACTTGACATGCAGTTTTACTTTTTTTTTTTTTAATGTTTAGGGAGCCAAGCTGTTCTACCTTTCTGGAATGGTACACGGAGAATATCAGAACCAAGAGATTCACAACTTGGGCCGATTTATAACAGTTATGAAATTTAGGCCTCTCACATGGCAAACTTCTCATCCTTATATCTTGGCAGACAGGTAAAATATGAGTTTGAATTTTTGTTTTTCTTCTGGTCTATGTATTTCTTTTAACATTTGTGAAAGATCAGTGATAGTGCCTATTATGTGCAGTCACTGGAGGATGCTGTGCTTTTGTCCAGTGAATAATTGTGAAATATTTACCGTAAAGCTAAGGGCTGCGGATACAGCTCGGTGTACAGAGTGATTGCCCAAAGCCGCTCACTGATTCCCAGCATTTTCTTCTTTTTCTTTTTCTTTTTTCCCTTTATTGTAGAAGTTTATTTCCACTTCTGTTTAAAATGTTTTGTGCACTGTTGGGAAAAGGGCCACCTACCTAGGCCTTGGCATTTTGTATTATCTTCAGGTGTTGGCTTTATGTAAAAGATTTTTGATTGCTCAAGATCTGCACGTGCTGTCAGTAGAACACCTGAGGAGCTTAGGCATCAATAAGCCCCTGAGATGAGACGCTCGGGTTCGACTGTCCAGGATGGCATTTGCTGTGACAATGGTTCCCTCTGCTGAGGTCTGGCAGGGTTTGCACCTATGAAAATGCCTCCTAATCTTCTTGGCTGAACTACCACAGTAGGTGTACCTTTTTCCTTTTTTTTCTTTTTTTTTTTGTCTTTTTGAGACAGGGTTTCTCTATCCTGGAGCTCACTTTGTAGACGAGGCTGGCCTTGAACTCACAGAGATCCTGCCTCTGTCTTGAGTACTGGGATTAAAGGCATGTGCTACCATTGCCCAGTTTACAAAACTTTTTAAAAACAAAAATCCAGACAACAGAAGATCAGGAAGATGTTGAAGCATCAGTGGTGGTGGCCTAGTGCCTAGTGCACCAGTCACTCAGTGCCTCTGCTTTGCTTGTGTTTTTCTTCATGGTTTTTCAGCCTACACTACCCTTGTTAGAGGAATCCAAGCTAAACAAAAAAAACAAACCTCAGCTAGCAGGTTAACGATCTTCTGTGACAGGTTTTTCTGAACGTGTTCTCTGCCTTACCCTGACCCAGAAAGAATATTGTTTCCCTTAGAGTGTCTGTGGAATGCTTTATCATATGAAGCCAGTTGGAAACAGACATGTTTTTGCTCCTTATCTGGAAGATGGTGAGCCATGCTTCCGCATAAATGGATTTTGTAGTTTTCTAAATGATGTGCTTAAGGTAAGTCTTGGTTTTGTGTGCTTGAGATTGGACTTCACACCTTATTGCTGAGCAATGTTGAACTACTGAGCTCTGCTCCTAGTTCATGAACAAGAAGTTGAAAGAGTTGGCAACATGTGAAGAGAAGTTTGAGCACTTTTTAACATTTCTTTCTGCCAAATGATTGTATTTTATTTTTCTAGGATGGAAGATTTGACAAACCCTGAGGATATCCGCACAAATGTCAAGTGTGACCGAAAGGTGTCTCTTTATGGCTATTTAAGAGGAGCCTACCTGAAAAATAACAGTCAGGTTCACATGCCAGGTATTCTATTAGTATAAAGCATACTGTATTTGTCAAACTCTTGGGATGGCTTTATTCCTCTAGAACACTGAAAAATTACCAAGCAAGGCAGAACCATATCCTGCAGATTTTAAAATAACCCAGCTGTGTATCATCTGCCCAAAGTGTTGAGTGGATGCAAATGTTGTCTAGCTAGCAATTTCTACTGCTTTAGTGGTGCCTTTTCCATGTCATGCCTCAAGGCTTCAAATGCAGGAATGTTTTCCCAACAACTGACAGTTTGGTTTTTGAATGCTTGACTTCTTGTCAAATGTTTCCTGTGTTCTGTATTCCAGGTGTAGGAGATTTTGTTGTCAGTGATGTTAGCTTTCTCCCAGACCCCTGTGCTCTTCCAGAACAGCAGAAGAAGCGCTGTTTAAATGAGAAGGAGAAGCTGGTTTATGCACCTCTCTCTGGAGTTGGAGGTGTGCTGTATGACAAAGACGCTGTCTATGTTGACCTTGGTGGGAGCCACGGTTTCCAGGCAATGGTAAGAAGCTGTCTCATCTGAATTTTTCTTTTCAAATCTTATGTCATGTATTATGTTCACTTTCTACTTATTGAAACTTTTTCTTTTAATCCAAGTTTATAATAAAAGAATCTATTTAAAGGGTGTTTTTCATTATACCAATAAGAAAGTAAAAATACTATCCTTGTTACTCTTCAGATTTGAAGTCCCTAGTTGTCTGCACCACTGCCGGTATGAAACTTGTCTTGCTCATCTTTTAGAAAACTGGAGTGTTTTCTAAGTTTAAAATGCTCTTATTCTGGGTTTTCCTTTTCCTTCCTCCTTCCTTCCTTCCTTCCTTCCTTCCTTCCTTCCTTCCTTCCTTCCTTCCTTCCTTTTCCTTCCTTCTTTCCTTCCTCCTTTATTTTCTTTCTCCTCTTCCTTTCTCCTTTTTTCTTCCTTCCTTTCTTTTTCTTCCCTCTTTTCTCCCTCCTTTCCTTCCTTCTTTTCTTTCAACATTATTTATTTATTTATCTTTTAAAAATTTTTATTTATTTTTTTTGAGGCAAGGTTTCTTTGTAGTAACTTTGGCTGTCCTGGAACTCACTCTGTAGACCAGGATGGCCTCAAACTCAGAGAGATCCGCCTGCCTCTGCCTCCTAAGTGCAGAGATTAAAGGCTGGGCCACCATTACCCTCGGCAGTATTTTTATTCTTAATTTACAACTTCTAAAAATCCAAATTAATTAAATCATGCTCCCCCTTCTCTTTCCTCTCTCCAGTCACTTCCATGCCCCGACCCCAACTCAATGTCAGATCTTTATGGTGCTGGAGTTACAGGCAGTTGTGAGTTTCCTGGTGTGAGTTCTGGTGATGGAAACTGAACTCTGAGGTCTTTGTAGGAGAAGTATGCAGTCGTAACTGCTGAGCTATCTCTAGCCCATGTTTAGGGTAATTTTGTGAAATGATGAAACCAGTGCATGTCTCCAGAATCCTTGTATTTCCCTCATTTCCCCATTTTTGTGACTTTGACAGGAAGAAGCAGGTCCTACACATGAACTGGTCCAGAGTCTCATCTCATACCCATGCCAGCATCGATTCCAAGATGGCATCCAGCAGAGTGACACTTTTTTCTGATTCCAAACCTCTGGGGTCAGAAGATATAGATAATCAAGGGTAAACCTACCATTTTTCTAAATTTTTTAATTTAAAAATGTTTTTACAATTGTGTGTGTGTGTATGAGTGTGGTGTTTACACAGATTGTTAGAGTTGGTTCTGTTTACCATGTTGGTTTCCAGGAATCAAACTCTGATGGTCAGGCTTGTTGGTGAGTGCCTTTACCTAATGACCCCTGTCAGTAGCTCTTTCCTAAATATATTACCTACCATCATACATACCATCACAATTTTTATTTTGATGGGATTTGATTCCAGGTTTTTTTGTTTACTGTGTATATTCATGTGTTTCTTGATAGTCTGTCACTTACATAACAATACAAATATATTTCCTCACAGTAAAATACAAGACTTGTTTTCAATAGAAGTATTCAGAATATTGCTCAAATACTACACAAATTTTTGCATTGATTGCTTTTAGTTTTCTAAGAAACCACTTGGATATCTTTTAGTGACCAAAATCTTAGAGTAGTTAGTGTCTAGCTGCTTATTCAGGTCCTGTCCAATGACACATTCCTTGTCTCTGAACGTCTCCATATATTGTTTTTATCGCCATGTAGATGTCCATCACATGGCTCATTTTTTCAGCCTTGATTTGGGAACTTGTATACTAAGTACAACATTAGTGGGTGCTTGCTAAAAATTGATTTTTGTTCTACTTGTGCCTCCATAATCATTCTAAAAATGATAGACTATGTACAGTGTAATTTATCATGCTGTGCATTATTGCTTAGCATGGTAACTTGAAAGATTAAAAAAATTTGTTGAAGGGTCATTCTTCCCAGGACTTGAGAGATTGCTCTACTTCTGCAGAGAGATGACTTGGGTTCAGTGCCTGGCACCCCGTGTCAGTTGCCTCGCAAATGCTGTAACACTGTGTCCCGGGACTCTGACTCTGACTACCTTGGCCACCTCTATGCTCATGGTACATAGACTCTGTTGTCACACACACACACGATTAAAAAAAACTCAATTTAAATATTTTTTCTTGTGCATTCTTTATGTAGTCATTGTTTTGTTATTGGTGTTTCTGACTTAGGAACTGTCTTATACTTTAGTATTTTTATAACTGATGTTTTCACAGTTTTATATCTAGAACTATACTGAAGAGCTTTGTTTCACTTTTATTTTTATTCCATAGCTTTACCATCTGAATGATTCTGTACCAATTAATAGAACTCAAGTCTTCTGCAAGATCAGTGAGTGCTCTGAACTGCTGAGGCATATCAGTCCATGTCGTCATACTCCCCAAACTCAGCAGCACACACAAGATGAGCCAGCCACCCCACAGAGCATTGTTCAGAACTCTGCCCAGCTGGCATTCTGTAACAAAGAGCTTGATTTCTGTATCACCGTTGACTCTGGACTGTGGTTTACATTGTCCAGATTTGATCCTCAGTGTTGAGTATCCTGTGCCCTCAAGGCACATCCCCATTAATCTGTGAGCATGAGCATAGTATTTATGACACACAGTATAATGACCCAGGCCTACATTGTCCTTTGGTCCTGGAATCAGTTTTTGGAGATGTACTAAAGGCTAACTTCCTGTTTTGAATAGTTTTCCTAAAATATAAATTGGTTTGTTAGTTTCTCACAAGAGTCTCCTTGTTCTCTCTATACGTGCTTTGCAAGTGTGTCATTAGGAACTGTGTGAGTTTGCTTATTATTTGTTTGTCATCATTTTTCTGTGCTGTCATTTTAGGAAAATGGTGGTGCTGTTTTAGTAATGATAAGGATTGAATGCAGGACACTGCACAGGCCAGGCCAGAGTTCCGCCAACAAACTTTAACTCCCAATTCTTTTTTCTTGAAATACCTGTTTGGGGACAAGTCTTACTAAGTTACTAAGTTGCCCACATAGTCTTAAATAACTCTGAGCTGGGGCAGGACTAGAATTATGGACCTTCCTGCCTCAGCATCCCATTTCTTTGCATAGTGGGTTGACATTTCTAGATTAGCTAATTACTGTACAATTTGAATTAGTTCTTATTTATTTGAAATACAGGCTGTGGATGCCCAAAGAGGAGAAGCAAGTGGATGTAAAAACTGGTCGAGTGCGTCGGAAAGCCATTTTTGGAGACACAGAAGATGAGTCTGGAGATGAAGATAGTGAAGATGATGAAGAAATGTCTGAAGGTGACAGGATGGAAAATGACTCTAGTGATGAGGAAGAGGAAGAGGAAGGTGCCGAAGCTACCAGCTGTAAATTCATGACTGTTAAGGGAAACAAACGACCAAAACTTGAGAAGCAGGAAGAAGACAGTGAGGCAGATTTACCAGCATTTGCTGATAGCGATGATGATCTTGAGAGGAGCTCTGGGGAAGAGGGGGAGGCAGAAGAAGCGGACGAGAGCAGTGAAGATGATGACGCTACTGCAGGAGAAGGGGACATCAGGGAATCCAGAGCTATTGGAGGACATAGCGGGGCAAGACCGTCAGCAGCTCATCAGTGGAGGGACCATCTGGATGTAGAGAAGCCTTCCCCAGTGCGAAAGGCAGCCCTCACCACTTCTGATTCTGGTCATTGTACAGCCGAAGAGGCATTTCCATCTGAAGATGAGTCTGAAGAATCTTCACTCAGTTCAGAGGAAGAAGACTCAGAACACAGTGATCTTAGGGGAAAGTTTGCAAAGTCTCAGGGGGGCAGTGGGCAGAAACTTGAGTTGGAGAACTTAGTTGATGAGACCAGTGACATTGAAAATTTACTCAAAGAGGAAGAGGATCACAAGGAAGAAAATAACAGTCCCATAGAAACGTCAGGTAAATATGCCACAGAAATGCCAGGCATCCTTAATGAGTTAACTCCTCCTATAAATTTGGTACTGAAACTATTGTTATCAATAGGTTGTTTACATTTGTAAGTCTGCTCTTTGGATTTGTTAACTATTTAAATATGTCATGAATAAGTTTTAGCATGAATGAAGTTTGGAGCCAGTGAGCAGGTGTAACTGGATGTTGGTCTTTCAGGTGCCCTCAAGTGGAAGGAAGACCTTTCCAGGAAGGCAGCAGAGGCCTTTCTGAGGCAGCAGCAAGCAACTCCAAATCTTCGAAAGCTTATTTATGGGACAGGTAAAGAACTTTGGTTCAGATCTCATAATATTTTAGGTTCTTAGATTATTTTCTGAAAAGGAAATGAGGTCATTGACATGGAGATTGGGATTATACTTTTGTCTTCCATCATTTCTGGTTATTAGCTTTTATATATTTAGCAAACATTTTTAAAACACATTTTACAGGTTTTGCTTATGTGTGTGTGTGTGTGCACACGTTTATGATGTGGAAGAGCACTAGTGCCGTGGGTATGTGTGGAGGTTAGAGGACAAGTCTGTGGTCTTGGTTCTCTCTTTTCACCTTTTTACAGGTTTCCAGGATGGAAGTCAGGTCACCAGGCTTGCATGGCAAGCACTTTATCCTCTCGGCCTTTTGCTGGCCTTGGCAGATGTTTGATAATCATGTCACAAGGACCATAAATAGATCTTATCACATGTATTACTCATTGCAGTGTAAGTTTTAATGAGAATATTGTCGATTATGTCATTTTATAAAGTCCTTCATGAGGTTTTTTCTGTTAAGTTTAATGATAGGAACATTTCTGCTGTGAAAGTTTTTCTTCCCTTTTGCGTTCTCCTTGCCCATGTTCACTAATTTTTATAGTTTATTAAACTTGTTTATAAGTTCTTTTATGGAAAAAAAGCAAAAATATTTGCTACTTGATAAGAAAATTGGAGAGTGATCTGTTGTGAATTTTATTTAGATTTTTGCCTTCAGACGTTTAGTGATGGGAAGTTCTGTGGGAAGTCTGCATAGAAGATCTGCTGTCAGATCTTTTCCTTTAAATGCCTTCTTCTCCCCACCCTCCAATGTTTTCACTCCTCAGTGATCTCTGCTGCTATTCTGTAAGAGGATAAGTCTTCCAGACACATTAAGTAGTAGCTTTTTGGCCTTTTGGCTCTTGATGGGTAAGTGGTCCAGCGACACAACGATGCCTATACTGAGCAGGTATAGGCAGTCTAAGTGTGTGGCTTAACCAGTTCAGGGCGATAAGTCCTCTAGGACTGAAGTTTTTATTCTCACCCTCTCTGGTGGTCTCTTTAGTGACAGAGGATAATGAAGAAGAAGATGGAGACACCCTAGAAGAGCTTGGAGGGCTGTTCCGTGTCAGCCAGCCGGATAGAGGGTGTAAGCACAAGGCTGACTCTCTGGACTGCTCCAGATTTCTTGTGGAGGCACCTCATGACTGGGATTTAGAGGAGGTAATGCTGAGTGGTCTGGTGACTTTCGAAAGAATTGGGGCTGGAAGCATCAGTGGCAGGGGCTTACCTAGCACCTGGATGCCCTAGACTCAATTCCTAGCATCCCTTTATTTTAGAAGAATATTTTCTGACTTCAGTATTACATGTTTGTCATTGGTTTCTCATTTTTATAACATCGCTTCCCCATATCAGAGTGTTTCCTGCACACTAAGCAGTTACAGGTTCTGAATTTAATTGGACTGCATGTGCTTGTGTTGTGGAGGAAGAGAAAGGAAATGGTCAGCTACTGGAATGAAAGCATTGCTGCCTTTTGTTTTTTTAATTTCAGGATTGTTTTAGCTATCTGGGATCTTTTCTGGTTCCATGTGAATTTTAAGATTTTATTTCTATTTCTATAAATAATGTTGTGGGTATTTTCATTGGGATTGCATTGAATCTGTAAATTGCCTTTAGTAAGATGGTCATTTTCACAATATTAATTCTACCAATTCATGAATACATGATGTCTTCTTCACTTTCTAGTCTCTTAGTCTCTTTTTTCAGAGATTCGAAGTTTTCATTGTAGAGGTCTTTTGCCTTCTTGGTTAGGTTTATTCCAAGATATCGTATTATCTTTGATGCTATTGTAAATGGAGGTGTGGCCATGTCTTTGTCAGTGTGTTTTTGTTGATATATAGAAAGACTATTGATTTTTTTTTTTTTTTTACCCTGCCACTTTGCTGAAATTGTGGGTTTCTAGAAGTTTTTTAGTGGAATTTTTGGTATTTCATGTATAATATATCATTTGCAAATAAGGATTGTTTGACTTCTTTTCCTATTTGTACCCCTTTAATTTCCTCCTGTCTTATTGCTCAGCTAGTGCTTCAGACACCATATTGACAAGTGGTGATAGTGGGCAGCTCTGTCTCATTCCTGATTTCAATGGAATTGCTTTGAGTTTCTCTCTACTTAGGATAGTGTTGGCTGTGGCTTTGTCTTATATAGCCTTGTTATGTTGAGGTGTGTTCCTTCCAGTTCTCTCTTTGGGACTTTTATCATGAATAAAAGCATATTGAATTTGTCAAAGGCCTTTTCTGCATCTGTTGAGGTAGTAGTGTGATTTTTGTCTTTAAGTCCATTTTTTATGATTTTATTTACTGACTCAATGTATGCTGTATACTTACCCAGATGCTTCTTCTTCTTTGTTTCTTTTTTTTTTTTTTCAAGGACAGGCTTTCTCTGTTGTTAACTCTGGCTGTCCTGGAACTCGTTCTGTAGACTAGGCTGGCCTCGAACTCAGAGATCCTTCTGCCTCTGCCTCCACAGTGCTGGAATTAAAGGTGTGTACCAATACCACCTGGCTTCCCCTGATTTTTCTAATCAGGATATTGCATTTCTTTAATTTCATCTTGGTTTCAGCTTGTGTTTACTTCAGTGTTTCTCTATCTTTATTGAATTCAGCTTTCAGATTGTGAATTATCTTCATCATTTATTCAGCCATGTGTTTGTATTTCCTTAGACATCACTCAGGTGTTAATTGTTATCCTCTTGGCGTTTAAGTGTTTGTTCATGCCCTTTTAAAAGGGCATTTCCTTAAATTTATTTAATTAAAATTAAATTCCTTAAGGGAATGTCCTAAATTCTTTGATAAAGTTATGATTGTTCTTTTAAATTCTGTGTCCTGGGGTTCGTGTAGAATGTTCTCATTAGATAGATATCTCATGTAGGTAGTGTTCTCATTAGAGAACACTTCTGCAGGACTAGTGATGGGAGACATGCTGTCATGGCCTTTGTGTTATTTTTGGTGATTAACCTGGGCATGTGAACTTCTTTCTTTGATTGTATGTCTGGAGTGATAATCTGGCCTTTCTTATATTGAGTCAGTGCAGATGTGTGACATGAGTTAGGTCGTATAAAATTAGAGGATGAGCTGTATAATTGGACCTGGAAAGAAGGGTCCCAAATCATGGTCTAGAGCCAGGCCTGTGGGTACAGAGATGGCAGTGGGCAAATGGAAAGATCAGAGAGGAGGAGGAGGTTCTCATCAGTTAAAGATGGTTTTTGAAGAAAGGAGGTTGGAAGACGTGGATCTGGAGCTTGGCTGGGTGTGTGTGGAGATGGTAACAGGTTTAGGAGGGAATTCAGGGGCATGGGAAAGAGAGGAAGCGACTTACTCAGCAGTGATGTCTCAGAAACAAAGAGGGATTGTGGGCCTTGGTCTAGAACTAAGCTTTGTCATTTTAGATACTGACAGGAGGAGAGCAGGAGTGGTGGTGTCTTAATTAGAGTGTCCATTGCTGTGATAATACACCATGATCAAGAGCAACTTGGAGAAGAAAGGGTTTATTTCAGCTTAGAGTCCACAGTCTGTCATCCAGAGAGGACAGGGCAGGAAATCACGGCAGGAACATGGGGGCAGGAAGTGGTGCAGAGGCTGTGGAAGAGTGCTGCCTAGTGCTTGCTCCTTACGGCTTGCTCAGCCTTCTTATACTCAAGGCTACCAGCCCGGGGTGGCACTGCCATAGTGAGCTGACCCTCCCAAATCAATTACTAAGAAAATGCACCTACTGGCTTGCCCGTTGTCCAATCCCGTAGGGACATTTTTCCCCGTTGAGGCTCCCTTTTCCCAAATGACTTGTGTCAAGCTGTCATAGAACTTGTCTGCATAGATGTCAAAGGGAATAGACCTACTAGACAGGTGGTTCACAAACAGAGGGTTCAGATATGGTACTAGGCTTGTTCTTTTGCAGATGACTGCTGGTTGGGGGAAGGGCAGAGAAGGGAGAAGAAGCAATTTTTCCAGGAAAGGTCGCCAGTGAACCTAATATAATATTTATTCTTTGAAAATTTCCTTTATGTATACAAGGTATTTTGATCACATATACCCTGTACTGCCTTTCCCCAATTTCATGCCATTTATTTATTTAGGTGTGTAACTACTTTTCCTCTTAGAGAATTAGCCCCTGGTTGAATCTGAAGAAATAAAATTAGAAAAATCATATAATTCACTCATTTCATGTATCTGATTGTTATGTACAAAACTGTTTCAGAACAGTATGTTAGTTACTGTTAAGATTAGAGAAAACAAGGGTTTTTCCTTGTATAGTCTCCATTCTTTTCAAAAGTACTACAATTTTTCATTCCCACTAACAGTATTTGTGGGTTCTAGTTTATTTATATCTTTATCAAGAGTTATTTTTATCTATTTTATTTTAGCCACACTAAAAGGTATGAATTGTGTCACATCAAGATATTGATTTACATTTCCCAGATAGTTAATGCTGCCAAGCATCATTTCAGGTGATTGCTGTCTTTGTAAGAGTTGTTTGTGTTCTGGGACCATGTCCCTTCCATATTATGGGTACATGTCCCTTCTATACATGATTTACAGATTTTATTTTACTATTATGTAGGGTTATCTCTCACACTTATGTGGAATGAATATATCCACAAAAGTATTATTTACTTTCTTATTAGTTTTATGAGACAGTAGACTAAGCTTGAATATTTTCCTTCCTAACAATCCAGGTGCTAGGATTATAGTTATGTGCCACCAGGGCCAGCTTGAGGTGTCTGAGGATTATATAGAGGCAAATAGTTGTCTGATATCATTTCACAAAAGTAGTTGTTTTGTATAAATTAACTATGCTGGTTTTTCTGTGTAAGGTTATGAACAGTATCAGAGATTGCTTTGTGACTGGGAAGTGGGAAGATGATAAAGATGCAGCCAAGATCTTAGCAGAAGATGGTAAGTAAGGGCTGCATGTTTTCTTCGTATGTTTGAGTGTGACAGGCCTCTGGAGGCAAGGGACAGACTGCCTTAGGTGCCATTTCTCAGCTGTGGTCCACCCATTTGTTTATTTATTTTAAGACCCGATCTCTCATTCCCCTGAACTCACTAACTATGCTAGGCTGGTTGCCCAGCAAAACCCAGGGATCCTCCAATTTCTGCCTCCCTAACTGGGATTGCAAGCCACTTGGCTTTTGTTTACATGGATTCTAGGGAGAAAACTTAGGTTTTTGAGCTTGCAAGCACAAGCACTTTACCAACAGCCATTCTCCCACCCTTCATATTTTCTCTAATATCTTACAGTCAGGTTGAAAATCAGTCAGTTACGAATGCTTTGGGAAATTGACAGATAATATCCTGGTTTCTACTTTAGTGATAATCCTGTCTTTTTTTCCCTTGGGTTGCCTATTTGCTATTAAAGGAAAGTGAGAAAACTTCCTATAGATTTGTTATAGAGATTGTGTGTGTGTTGGGGGGTGGGGGGTGTTTGTCCTCAACATTTTTAGTGAAAGTAATAGTCATGGAAAATTTAAAGTAATAAATGCATATCAGATAGCAGGGAAATTTAAAGGTAAGCATAATGCTAGAAGTCTACTGTGCATAAAAGACCTGTTAACGTTGTGAGATCTCTCCTCCTGTTCATTTAACATTGTGTGTGTGTTAAGTTTACTTGTTGTGTTAGGGTGTCTCTTGCTGTGGTAGAGCACTGCGACAGGAACTCAAGTCAGGAACTGGTCTAGAGGCTGTGTAGGGATGCTGCTTATTGGCTTGCTCAGCCTGCTTTTTCATAGCATCAGGGGCCACTGCTTAGGGGCGGCATTGCCCACAGTGAACTGGGCTCTCCTACAACAGTAAATAAGAAAATGCTCTAGAGGCCTGCCCACAGGCCAATCTAGTGGGACATTTCCAACTGAGGGTCCTTCCCTCTTCTAAAATGATTCTAGCTTGTGTCAAGTTGACATAAACATAGCCAGGACACTTGTAATCATATTTTTTTAAATGTATCATTAATTTGCTTGAAAGATTTCGTTTTTATTTTCTGGATACTATTCCACAACTTAAGTCACAGTTCTGTTGACTCTTAAGCAGTTTTGTACTTTGTCCACATTATCAATGACTGATATTTAGAAAATTCAAGGCCAGCTGGGCAACTCAGTATCACCCTGCCTCATAATGGGAGAGGCTTGAAGTACACCTAACATGTGAAAAGGCCTTGACTTCATTCCCGGTATCTCCCCAAAACACACACACAATTTTCAGGTAACTTTTGGATTTCAGATAACTTTATTTTTCCAGGCTAGACTCATAAACATTAGCCTTGAGTCATTTTTGTGGATTACAGTTATCATCTTTTTTCTAAAAGTCATTTTGTTTGAGTGCCTATGCATACAGTATCTTAGTGTCTATTTTATTGCTTTCATTCAGCACTGAGTACTATATATAAACTCTGGGTTGGAGTTTAGGTTTTGTTTTTAAAACTTTGTAAATTTATTTTTATTTTACATGTATAAACGTTTTGCTTGCATGTATGTATGTGCTGCTTGCATGTATGTATGTGCACCTCGAGTGTGCTGGGTGTCCATGAAGGCCTGGAAAGGGTGTCAGATGTGCTGGACCTAGCACTGCAGAAAGCTGTTTTCAAAGCAGCGGCTGTGATGTTACTCTTCATGTTCTCTGGTAGCACAGAAAAGCTCCTACGTGGCTGCCATGTATGTGCAGGACAGAGCACAGCCTACAGGGTTGGCAGGTCCTAGTGATTAGTTTCGGTCATCATGCTTGGCAGCAGGCATCTCTACTCTGAGTCATGTCACCAGCCCTGTTATATTTTTTTTTTTTAGTATGTAAATTTCCAGCACATTCTAGTTAGGTTTATATGCTTATATTTTTATATTTTATAGTCTTTAGATTTTTTTTGTATATATTTATGTATAAGAACTTCCTATCTGTTGTGTGACTATATCTTAATAACAGTAAAAGTTACCCTTCCAAAGGCATTTTTAACTTGTCCTCTTTAAGAGGACAGCCTGTAACTGAACTCAGAGCTCTAAAAATGAACAAATAGAAGAATTAGTGAACTTTTCCTATGAGCTCTGCGTTGCTTTGAGCCCCATTTGCTCCAGATTCTATATTTACATAGTACTAACTTTCCTCAAGGCACAGTACATGATACGGTGTTGGCATCTCTCAAGATACCCTCACGTGGGCTGTTAGCAAGCTGTGTCTTCTTACTTGTTCTTTGAAACGTTGGTTTGCAGTTTCACCTTCAAGCCTGCATTTGTGTCTCATATACTGTGTCCATTAGTTAGGACTTGAAATATAGCCCTTAGCTAAGTGAGGTTTCAAATCTTGGGCCCATTTACTTTTCATGAAGTTTGGATTGCAGAGAGAACACAGGATCGACCGGGACTTGGCAATGCTAGTATCACAGAATAGACTTTCAACGCTCTTTTTCAGAGGAACTCTATGGTGACTTTGAAGACCTAGAAACAGGGGACGTGCACAAGGGAAAACCAGGCCCAGATACTGAGGTATGGCTTTGATGTACCCTCTGCCAGGTTGATCTACAGTCATTATGTCCTGAGAGATCTGCTTTGGGAAATGTAAATCTTGACTTAACCTGCCGATGTACATATACCTTCTTAAAGAGTGGTAACAGATGAACGGTTCATTTGTACAGTTTATGGATGGTACCACCCCCCCTTGCTGTAGTTGCTTACCAACTTCTTGCTTTTTATTTGTCTTTCTTTTGCCATCATTCAGTGATGAAATTTGGAAGGGTCATTAAGAGATTTCCCTGTTCTTCCTGATAGCACTTTGAACAGTGTCTTGGAGCATCTAGCTGGGAGACATTTGCTCTTTCAGGCATGTTGGCACACGCAGCCAGCTGAAGGAGTAGCAGTGGGTGGGGTGCTGTCAGCTGTCTCCTGGAGCTGCACCATGTCGGTTAGCTCCAAAGTCTCTTTGTTCATGATGCTCATAATAAGGAATTCTGTAGCTCAGATAAAACATGATATAACTATCTGCTTTATTTAAAGAAAGTTCTCCATTACCTTCTCTATACTTTTTATTCTGAAAATTTAAGACTGAAGATCTAGAAGAAGAAATAAAGGAAGAAACTGACCCAAATGAGGAGGAAAGTGCCAAGGAAAAGCATCTGAATAAGAAGAGAAAGTTGAAGGAGCTGTTTGATGCGGAGTATGATGAAGGAGAAAGCACGTATTTTGATGACCTAAAAGGTGAAATGCAGAGACAAGCACAGGTAAGAAAGCAGTCCTTGACCACCTGCTGAGGCTCTGCCACCTGCTCACCTGCTCCTTGTTTTCCTTTGAGCCCCCAGCTTGAAATCGTGTGGTGGGATTCTTCTGGACTTAATTGCTTTTCTGTCTCACCAGGAAAGTATCAGCACAACTTTGTAGGAAGCACCACATGCTCAGGAAGCAGTAATGACTGAGACATGGTCTGTACTTCTGAGGAACTTGTGTACTTGAGACAGGATAGAAAGAGAAGGGAATGTGGGAAGAGAAGTACCTTGTCCTGGGATCTAGTTTGCATTTGACCTTAGAGTCATAAATGCCAACACAACTGATAAAATCAAAACTGCCTACAAAGAATGTTTAAAAAAAAAAAAACCCTCAAATTATATTTATTTCAGGCCAGAATGTTTGTGGCTTTGAGTTTAAATGTGTTAGCACTCCTCTCTTAATTCTTTTCTGAATCTAAACAGTATATGACATAAAAACCACCTTACAATTTCATTTACAAAGGAAAATTGGTTTTCTGTGTGTGCACACATGCTACTCTGCTGCTGTAGTCCTTTGAGACAGCTCTCTCGCTGAGCCCTGCTGAAGCTCTGCTGGCAGCATCCACGCCCCAGCAGTTCTCCCAGCTCCATCCTCCACAGGGCTGAGGTTTAGGCCTGCTGCGTGGCTGTGCCTGACTCTGATGTGTCCCAGCTAAGGTACTCATGCTGGCAGAGTAAGCAGTCTTACTCGTTCAGTCATCCCCAGCCTGCTGAAGAAGATGCTTTAAGGTGACAAGTAAGCCAGCTCATACATATTTTCACTTAATAAACTTTAATTTTTAAGCTTAATACCTTGTAAATTACATCCTTTGAAAAAAATGTAACTTACAGTGATTCAGAAAGATCCTTTCCACTATAAAGTTAGCTAAATGTGACTCACTCTCAAGAAGTTCACACAAGCAGTATTAAGTTCAGTCAGGGCCTCCATCACAGGCCTCAGGCTCCTTCAAGCCATAAGGTAGCTAGAGACATGAGCGCAGAGATAGAGAAGAGCAGGACTGTGTGGGTGAGTGGAGGTGAGGAGTAGGGCTGAGATGGCCAGAAGCAGACATTTCAGAGAACAGGTGTGCTAGAAGCCATCAATACATTACTTCAGATTTTATTGCTGTAGTAGCACTGGGTAAGGCATGGGGAAGGTCTGCAGTGACTGACAAATGCTTTTGTGGAATGGTGGGTGAAGGCGGCTTAGGAGAACAGCAGCTAATGGTCTGGAGACTGACTCATGGGCACCTGGAATTTTGTTCAAAGTGAAGCCAGGAAATCGAACAATAGTTGGTGAAGAAAGAGGAATCAAAAGGAGGCTTTGAAAATAAGAGAAAAGTAACAGAAGGAAGATCTTCTGGGAGCCGGAAGTTTACATTGAGTAGAGGTTAAATAATCTGTAGGTTGCGTCCTGTGCTGCCCAACATCACAGCCACCTGCCACACACAAGTGCAGCTGAGGAACTGTATTTCAAATGTTATTTAATCTTAATTTATGGCCTCACATAGTGGTGTACAACTATAATTCATGCTCTCAGGAGGCTGAGTGATTGAGGCAGGAAGATTGGAATCTCAAGGCTCGCCTGGGCTACGTAGATCTTGTTTTTTAAAAAAAAAAAGTTACTTGTCCTTAACCCACAGTGCAGAACTATAATAAAAGGCTGTGTGTGGGTATAAACACCAGAACACAGCTGACTGGAAGCAGAAACACCGTCAGCTAAGACTGAGGATAAAGCAGGATGTATTGACTGCTCTAAGACTGATGATGAGCAGAGATACATAAAGTGATTGGCAGAGAGTGGGGAAAGTTAGGGTTTAGCCTGGGCATAATTTGCTGAGCAGCAATCAGGGTTCCCTTTGGAGTTAGTGGAGCAACAGAAAACAATTGGGACATGTCTTAAAGGTGAAGTGGATATAACTTTCTATTACAACAAAACCTAAATTGTGTCCATGGTTTGTTTATATTTTTAAAAATTTAATCTTAATGTTGATTAAGAATGCTGGTGTTGTGAGTTTATTGTGCTTCTGTTTTTGTCCCCTTGTCTCATCTGTAGCTTAACCAGGCTGAATTTGAAGATCAAGAAGATGAAACCCGAGTGCAATATGAAGGTTTTCGACCTGGAATGTATGTCCGAATCGAGATAGAAAACATCCCTTGTGAATTTGTGCAGAACTTTGACCCACACTACCCAATTATTCTGGGTGGTTTGGGCAATAGTGAGGGCACTGTAGGATATGTGCAGGTAGGTGCCCTTTGCGGTATGGTTGGAGACAGGGCATTTGGATGTGCACCCCGTTTTATTGAATGTTTATGTCTCCAGATGCGTCTCAAGAAACATCGTTGGTATAAGAAAATCCTCAAGTCTCGAGATCCAATTATTTTTTCTGTAGGATGGAGGAGGTTTCAGACCATCCCACTGTATTATATTGAAGACCACAATGGAAGACAAAGGCTTCTAAAATACACCCCACAGCACATGCATTGCGGAGCAACTTTTTGGGGTAAATTGTGATAATAATTAACTTAACAATTTATACCATTTAGGCTACATCATTATAGTTTTGGTCTTTTTCCTGTCATGAAACCCTAATTTAAAAGATTTGCCTCTTTGAGAAAAGAGGTTGAAGTAAAATATGTGGTTTAACATTTTTTTCTTTTCTGTTTTCTTTAAGGTCCTATCACCCCACAGGGAACTGGATTTTTGGCAGTACAATCTGTCAGTGGTGTAATGGTAAATATCAGAGATGCGTTCTTTATTGATTATTTAAATGAACTAGAGATTATGAACTGTATCATGAAGCTAAGTTGGAAACCAGCTATTTTTTATATGTAATACTTAGTAAATTTCTCTTTGCTTTGTATCTTCTGGCATCTTTTGCTCCCCTCCCCCCCTCTTTCTTTCTGGCAAAGTCTTAGTATGTAGCCCAGGCTGGCCTAGAACCCAGTCTTCTTGCCTTAGGCTCTCTGAATGTTGGGATTCCTAGTGTGAAGTGCCTTGTGTGGCTTTCCTAAGTAGGGTGTTAAGACATGAGAAAGGTGGAATTATAATGGCACTGATGACATTTTATATTTTTGTGCCTTATTTGGACTATTTAAAAAGTACTTGAGCAGTGTTCACCAGGTACTCAATATTATACTAAAATTTGTGGATCCATCATAACCCTCTAAACATGATACTGTCCCTTAGTAGTGCTGGGTGGACAAAGTATGCTTACAGTTGTCTTCGATTAGGTGGAGCAAGCTTTATTAGCTCTACCTAACTTATAAGAAAAAAGTATCCACCTGGAGGTCCAAAATCTAATTTTTAAAATGTTGCAACTGAATTTGCCTTTTTCTTTGGTTCTGAATTGATTGTTGTTATGAAATTGTGTCATGAAGTCACTCTCAGGGGAATGTTCAAGTCAAGTTAAGCAGTGGCTTAACATGCTTAAAATTTTGGTTTACAATCAGGGAGGTGAAGGCAGGAAGATGAGCGTTTAGGACATCCTCTGCCACATAGTTGGTGAGCCTGGGCTACATTAAATCCTTTCTCAAGCAAACAAAAGTATAACTAAGTACTTGATAAGAAAATGAATGAAATTCTGTCTTTTGTAGCTAGCTGTAAGTGAAAGTGACTTTGGCATTATTATACCACAAAGAATTGTAATTTTTCTTCTGCTGTTATTATTCCTATATTTAAACTTCGGTGGTTCCTTTTAGCCTGAATTTCGGATTGCTGCCACTGGAGTTGTCCTAGACCTGGATAAGTCCATTAAAATTGTGAAGAAATTAAAGCTAACTGGTTTTCCTTATAAAATATTCAAGAATACTTCATTTATTAAGGTATGTATGTCCATATATTCATGTGATATAAATGTTTATATTGTCAAAGAATAGTTACAATAAAGTTGAAGACCCTTATTTTTACTTGAAATGTTTGGAGCTAGGAATATTTCCAGGGTTTGAATTTTTTTTTTTTTTTCTGAGACAGAGTTTCTCTGTTGTAACTCTGGCTGTGCTGGAACCCTCTCTGCCTCTCTGTAAAACAGGCTAGCCTCAAACTTACAGAGATCCCACCTTCCTCTACCTCCCAAGAGATGGCATTAAAGGCATGCGCCACCACTGCCCAGCTGAAATATTTTTTCATGTATCTTTGGATTAGACCTTAAGTTTAACTACAAGTTCATCTATGTGTCATATACACATGAGGTCTTGTTAATACAGTGGTTCAAGTGTGCCTTTGTTTTGAGTAGGAATCATTAAACGGGATTAGATAATCAAATTTTCCTGTACATCTAATGTATAGGTTTAAAGTTTTTAGAAAAGTATTTGAAATCATGACCTTTGATATTTTTGTTTTTTTTTTAAATATTGATTTGTATTGTACGTAAAGTCAGAGATTCTCATTAACCTCTGCTCTGACTCCTGTGTGAGACTGTCCCAGAGCCAACACGACTTATTCACTGGGTTTCTCTTACTGCTTTAAAGCTGTGTTAGTAAAGGAAAAAAATTCTAAATTTGATAAATTGTTCAATAGAAAGTAGACAAAGTATTTTGTAACAAATAGCAAGATTTCAGCAAACTGTACCTCAGTTTCACAGTGTTTGGAGATGGTAGTTTGAGAAACATTTATTGAAAGTTTCATTTGGGAAGGAGTCTCCGTTAAGGCTGCAGAGTTAAGATGATAAGGACGGGAGGTGGGGCTCAGTGGTAGAGTGCTGTGCAAGGAGGGAAGGTAGTACTCAGTGATAGAGTACTTGTGCTCAGAGTGTTTTTATTTTGTTGCCTGTAGGGAATGTTTAATTCTGCCTTGGAAGTGGCAAAATTTGAAGGTGCTGTCATTCGAACTGTCAGTGGAATAAGGGGACAGATCAAGAAAGCACTGCGGGCTCCAGAAGGAGCATTCCGGGCCAGCTTTGAGGATAAGTTGCTAATGAGTGGTAAGAATCCTCTGTGGTGTTTCAGGACACTGTTTTACCATTCATTATTGATTCTGGCTGGTGTGGATTAGAGGGAGTTTGGGTCTCAGAAAACCAGTCAGCTCAAGTTCTGTCCAGTTGAGTAACCTGTACTTGGCTGATTCATGTTGTGTTTGTACCTGCTGGGTTCACACCAGAACTTTGTTATATTTAATAGTAGTATAATTGGTTAAGTTCTTCCAATATTCTGTTTATCCAGGTAGGAATCTTGGGGTGATTTGGGGTGTGCACATGTGTGTGTATTGCTTGACATAGATACATATTTTCTTTTGAAACCTTTTAGATATTGTTTTTATGCGAACTTGGTATCCTGTCTCCATTCCGGCCTTCTATAACCCAGTGACATCTTTGTTGAAACCAGTTGGTGAGAAAGACACCTGGTCAGGAATGCGAACAACAAGTCAACTGAGGCTTGCCCATGGTATCAAACTAAAGCCAAACAAGGATTCTTTGTATAAGGTAAAGGTCATGTGTGTCTTTGTTTCTAGACAGTGCCACATAGGTGTTTTTATATGTAATACTAATAGTGATAATATTTTTTGTGCTAGGGATTGGACCTGATGATTTACATATGCTGAGCAAGTGCTCTGCCTCTGAGTTAACCCATCAACCCTGTAATGTCTTACTCATATGTCTTGGATTTTCAAGTATATATGACTTGAATTTTCAAGTGTAAGATCTGGTACTATGTTTGACTTGGAACAATTGTGTATTTGTATGGTATTTGGGGAAGGAACAGAAATGGTGGCGGTAGTTTTCTCAGAATTGGAAAGGAAATTTAAACTTTTTGTAAAATCATAATGTTATGTTTGAGGATTACTAATGACATTGTGAGATGCATACAGATTTGGCAAGGTGGTTACATACTGTGTGGTGAAGCAGGTGAGCATTACTGCCATTTTACCCTCTCTCACTCAAACCTTTTCAAGTTACTAACTAACCCCTTGCAGGTAGACAGCTCACAGATATTTTTTCCTATCCAGTGTTTGCTTTTGCATTTTGTTGATTGCTCTGTTTATAGTGCAGAAGCTTTTTACTTTACTTAGTGTAATTTCTCTTGGGGTTTTTGGGTTTTTTTGGTGTGCTTTCCAAAAGATCTGGACACTTTCCTCTGGAAAACATTTAAGGTTTGGGCCTTACATTTAGCCATTTTGAGTTGATTTTATGTGTGCTGTGTGATTAAGAGTTCACTTTCAGCCAGGCAGTGGTGGCATATGCCTTTAATCCCAGCTCTCGAGAGGCAGAGGCAGGCAGATCTCTGTGAGTTCGAGGCTAGCCTGATCTACAGAAAGGGTGCTAAATTTAGTCAGATTTGTTTAGTTGAGATGACCATGTGGTTTTTGTTTTACATTCTGTTAATACAATATGCCACCATGGTAGTTTTGTCAGCTTGACACAATCTCATAACTACCTAGGAAGAGAATCTCAGAATTGCTAAGTCAGGTTGGCCTTTGGTGTTTGTCTTGATTATGTTGGTTGAGGAAGACTGCCCACTGTGGGTGGCACCATTCCATAGGCGGGGATCCTGAATTGTATAAGAGTGGGAAAAGCCAGCTGAATACTGTGCTGTATTCATTTGCTCTCTACTTTTGACTGAGTAGTAGCTCCTTGAAGTTCTTACCACCTTGTCATCCCCACAATAAATGTGAACCAAATATACTTTTTTCCATAAGTGACTCAAAAAAAAATCACAGTAACAGGAAATAAAACCAGTCACATTAATTATATGGCATTTGTTTGATTTCCTTTGTGTGCTAAGAATAAATCCTACATGTAGTCATGTAAATGTAATTTCTTTTTAGTTTTGGGTTCCATTTACTCTAATACTTTTGAGGATTCACATCAATGTTCGTCATAGATGCCCTGTGGTTTTCATCATAGGTGTTGTCCTCAGTTTTCTTTTTTTGTGGTACTTTATGTGACTGAGGTATAAAGACACACAGACCTTATAAAAAGTACTTGGAAGTATTCTCTCCGGTCTGTGCTTTGGGGCAGTGTAAGAAGTATTGGTGATAGTTCTTTGAATGTTTGGCATAATTCAGCTTGAAGCTGTCTAGTCTTGAGACTTTTCTTTGTTGAGAACTTCTTTATTCTTTAGTACTTGTTACTGGTATATGTATATTTGAACCTCTGTTTCTTTCTGAGTAGGTCTCGCTAGATTGTATTTTTCTAGGAATTTATCTTCCGGTTATTGGCATATGGTTCCTTTTTTGTTTTTTTGTTGTTGTTTGAGTTTTGTTGTTATTTACCTTTTCTGTTAGTCATCTGCCAGATGTATAGCTGGCAGAGATTTTCTTCCATTCTGTAGTCTGTCTTTTCACTTAGTGAATAGTTTCTTTGGAACTTCATGAGGTCCCATTTGTCATTACTGACCTTGTTTCCTCAGTGACTTACCTGTGCCAGTGTGTTGAAGATCTATCTGCCTGCTGCATTCCTGTAGCTGCTTCAGAGTTTCAGGTCTTAGATTAAGAGCTTTACCCGTCTTTGTAGTGTGTGCATGTATTTAAGTACATGTATGTGGTGTGCATATGTATGTTTACAGTTACGTTATCACATTGGTTGCATTTTATCATTCGTACTTTGTCTCTTGTAGCAGTTTTTTTTTCTTAATTGAAAAAACTATTCTTTTTATATGTATGGTGTTTTGCCTGCCTGTGCACCATGTGTGTGCCTGTTACCTGCAGAGACCAGAAGAGGGCGTTAGATCTCCTGGAACTGGAGTTACATATGGTTGTAGTGTTAACAATTGAGCCTGAGTTTTTTGGAAGAGCAGCAAGTGCTCTTAAACAAACATCTCTCCAGCCCCTCTTGTAACAGTTTTTGACTTACTTGTTTTCTCTGATGTAAACAAATAAAAGAGAATGTGGTTGCTGTAGATAGTTGTCAGGGATGTATCTGTTAATGTAATTAGAAGGGCTCAGCCCTTGGTATAGGATGTATTAGTGACTTCAGTGGTTAGGTCTTTTGAGTAGAATCCTGTTAGAGTGAGCTTCCAGTAGTTAGGGAAGATGATGTGAAAGAGAGAGTTTTTACATTTCCTATTTTTAAAAATACTTTGTTCATAAAAAAAAAAGGGTGAGGGGGACCAGCAGTGGTGGTGCACGCCTTTAATCCCAGCACTCAGTAGACAGAGGCAGGTGGATCTCTGTGAGCTCCAGGCCAGCCTGGTCTACAGAGTGAGTTCCAGGACAGCCAGAGTTACAACAGAGAAACCCTGTCTCGAAACACACACACACACACACACACACACACACACACACACACACGGAAAGAATACCATTAATATCTTGCTCATTGTTTAGGCTATGTGGATAATGGATCCAGAGCATATAAAAAATATGTCTTTTATCAATTTTGTATTAATGTTGGCATTGAATATCTTCTTCTGTCCCTTTACTTTTAACTTAGATGTACTTAAAACCAAACTGTATCTGTGCTAAGCATTGTGTAACAGGATCTGTTTTTCCTTTTTCTTTTTTTTTCTTTTTAAAAAAAATGCATTTAGCTACTCTGTCTATATTAGATAAGGATTTATTTCTGCCATTTTGATAATTTTTAATTTCCTTTTTTGTTTTAAAAATCCATGTTTCTTTTTCAGGGTAATGGAATGTTCTAAAGTCAGACAGGGGTAGATGTGGGCTTCAGGTTGCACGTGTATTCAGTTTCAGGGTAGGATCCCTTGTGTGTCCTGAAGTTATTAGCAGGGTCCATTACAAATACGTGAGAAGCAGCATCTAAGGGAGGAAGGGTTTGTTTTGCCTCACACTTTAAGAAGAAGTGGAGCCATCGTGCTGGGGAAGACATGATGACAAGACAAGAGGTGGCTGGTCACACTGCATTCACAGGAGAGAATGGGGCCAGGCTGAGACTCTCAAGAGCTGCCTCAAGTGACCCACTTCCAGAGAGTCTCAATCTCCTTTTTTGGAGAAGGTTTATCTGAGTTCTTTAAATCTGAAAGTTCGAGTTCTTTAACCAAGATTTGAAAGAAACTGTGGGTGATGTCTTTAGAGAGAAAATAAAAGCACAGCAGAAATGTTCTCCACATACTTGGTTTGACCTTTGACTTGTCTCCTGTAGAACTTTTGTTTATTAGTAGTATTTCTAGAGTGGTTAAGTATCTAGGCCATATTATTTAATTTGAACCTAGAATTCAGTGTATAGACTGTGCCTTACGTGCTAGTTAAATCTTATTTTTTCTGCTATCCTTACATGACAATCAGAGTCAGACTTTGGCTACTGAGGAAGAAAGGTTGGCAGTCACATTGTAAAGCTAGAGTATCCTTGTTATGCTAGAAGAGAACCACCCCAGTTTCCCAAAGATAAAACCCAGGTTCTCTACTGAGATAAACTTGTCTCTGTTCCTACGCTCTGTTGAGGGCTGATTTCTGGTAGTCAGCAGGTGCTGGTGTGACTGAGTTGGTAGAAAAGTCAATCTGTGGAAAGATCTTATATAATATCTATAAGTATGTATAGGTTATACTTTAAATATGTGATAGTCTCTCTTTTTTTTTTTCAGCCAATCCTGAGACAAAAGAAACATTTCAATTCACTGCACATTCCAAAAGCCTTGCAGAAGTCTCTGCCATTTAAGAATAAGCCCAAGACCCAAGCAAAGGCAGGCAAAGTGACAAGGGACAGGCAGAGACCGGCTGTCATCCGGGAACCTCATGAGAGGAAGGTACTGTCTGCAAGTGGCTTATTGCTTGTGACATTTAGATATGGAAATAGTGCTTTCAGCAGCACACTGCCATTTCTGCTGTATTCTGAGTCTTCACTGGGAAAGCATAAGAGCCAGACTTTTGCAGGACCCTTTGGCATCCTTGGTCAGGCGTATTCCACCTATATCTGAATAGGGAATAATGGGCACCTCTCTGGCGAACCACTTGGCCAATTTCATATGGTTCCATACAGTGACGAATGTAGGTGGTTTTATTATAAAAGTAAACCACGCACATGCCTACATCCCCGTGCAAGTTGTGATGAACTTTTACTAAATTGATTTCCACTTGGGATTGAATCTCATTTGATGCCATCAGCCCGTGTGCTGAGGCTCCAGCTGGCTTGTGTTCACTATTTTTGTCCTTGTCAGGTCCTGGCTCTTCTAGATGCTCTGAGCACAATACACAGTCATAAAATGAAGAAGGCCAAAGAGCAGAGACATCTGCACAACAAGGAGCACGTGAAGATAAAGCAGAAGGAGGAAGAGGAGAAGCTGAGGCGGCAGAAGGACCTGAGAAAGAAGCTCTTCCGGATCCAGGGTCAGAAGGAAAAACGAAGTCAGAAGTCCAGTCTGAGAGGAGCAGAGGGCAGCTGAAGTAGTCTCCAGAATGGAGGGGCAGTCTTCTGGAGCTGCAGCCAGGATGGCTTTGTGTGCTTGTGACAAGCGAGGATGAGAGCCTGAGGAGACTCTGGGATGTGTCCTCCCAGCCTGTGCCCTGAAGAGGAACTGTGGGAAAAGACTGCTGTAGGATGTGTGCTTGCTCATGGCATCCGGCGAGAAGGGTTCTCGGCAGCGTAACTTGGGGTTCTGTGAATTAACTCACTGCTTCTCCCTGTCTTGGTTTATTTTGTACTATAAACATATTAAACTATTTTCCCATTAATTTTGGCCTAGTGATTTATTTGGGGATGAATATACTATGGTTTTTATAAATAGCTGCTTGCTCTACCACCTTCATGAGGTTCCCAGGAGGAAGAAATGGTAAATCAAGCTTTCAGATTTTATGTCAAATGTACATAATTATGCCATTTTAATCAATTTTTAATTCAGTGGTATTACTTACATGCACAATACTGTGTAACATCTGTACATAATTCCAAAGTGAATCTCGGTGCCCATTAAACACTATTGCATTCCTCCAACTCTATGCCTGCCTTTTTATTTGTATCCCTTTGAACCTGACTGTCTTGGGTCCTCATTTGTTTTTTACATTATCCTTGTGTCGCACCCACACACCATTGTGTGCATGTGAGGTCAGAGGACAACTTCTAGAAATTGGTTCTCGTTGTACCATGTAAGTCCCAGAGATTGAACTCAGGCCATCAGGCTGCTGAGCCAAATAGGTGTTTGTGAAACCATGAATAATCCATATGTCTTCTGCAAAGAAGATTACCCCAAATGGGAGATAAATGAGGGTGCAAGTGCCACCACCCCAGCCTCTTTTAGGCCTTTAATGTATTCTAAGCCCCTCCAAAACTGCAGCATTGCTGTGTGTTGCACCATTTTCCTAGGAGGAGTCATTACAGGCTGGGTGTGAAATGCTCCCTAGAGGCAGTGTGTTTGAACGCTTGGTCCCCAATGGTTGGCACTGTTTTGGGTGAGTGGTGAACCTTTAGGAGGTAGTGTCTCGCCAGAGGCTAAGTAAGGGTCACATGAATGAGTTGGGATTGTATAGTTTTACTTCCTGTCTGCTTCCTGAAGTGCCCAAATGTGAGCAAGCAGCTTCAGGCCTCTGCCACCAAAAACTGAGAGCTGCTCAGGTCATTATTCCTTTCCGGGCAGGATGTACTGTACCCTCAGTGAACCAAAATAAGCCCTTGAGATGTTTCTTGTCAGATATTTCGTCTTAGGAGAAAAGAAATACAGAAAACTAGTGCAAAGTGGTGAGGTCCTTGGCATGAAAAACCTCACTGTACGGTTCTTAGGCCTTGGGAGCTTATGGGAGGAACATGGAAGACAGAGCTATGGCCTAGAGCAGCCTGGAATGAAAGCAGAGCTTAGTGGGCTATCCTGATGTGAGCTTGAGAGACCACCATGCCAGTAGAAATGTAGACAGTAAAGATTGTACTAGTGTGTTTCAGAGATGAACAAAACCCTAATGGGAATTGGGCTCAAGGCGATTTTACATTTTGGCAAATAACTGTGCTTTGCCTATGTCCTAATATCTTCCATTAGGCTGAATTCAGAAATGGTGGACTAAGTTGGTTAGTGGAGGAAATTTCAAGACAGCCTAACATTTAGACTGTAGCATTTATCCAGATGTACAGTGAGAGTGAGCAGAAAGATAGAAATGTGGTTTGATGAAGTAAGTTGCTTATATTTATTTAAAGTTGAAGACAGGGCAGGTGTAGAAAATTAGTTGTAATTGCTAAAAAGGTTAGTGCCACTAAGAGGAAACCACAAACATTGTAATACAACAGGAAAGATATCTTAAAAGACCAGACACATTGCGGTCTCAGGGTTATGTTACTGGTTACCTTTCTATTGTGATAAAACACCATGACGAATTTAGAGAAGAAAGGGTGGGCTTAAGGTCCTGCGGGATAATAGTGCATGATGGTGAAGCTGAGATATCAGGCCGTAGGCCCTGGGAGCAGCAGAAGAGAGCCCAGGTCTCAAACTGCAAACAGGAAGCAGAGCTCACTGGAATTGGCACATGGATTTTGAAATCTCAAAGCTACCTGCCCTCGGTGACACACTTCCTCCAGCAAGGTTAGACCTCTCAGCATCCCCAAATAGGGCTATCAACTGGGGTCCAAGTATTCAAATGCCTGAAATTGATGGCGGACATCACATTCAAACCACCACAAGGGTGAGATCGTCAAAATTCCTTTGAAACCTCATTTGAAAAGAAAGTGCTGAGGCCTTCCTAGAAGGCTAGGGTACATCTTGAGTCAGCGGGAGATCTTGACATCAGCTGCATGATGCTGGTTTTCAAGCCATGCAGGATGCATGAGTGAGGGGGTTATAGAGGCTTGCACAAATGTCTAGAAAGCCACCAAGGCCAGGCCGGGTGCTGCAAGGTCAGAGTCACTGCATGGAACTCGTGAGTGGGCTGTGTATGAAGCTGTAAATTAAAGCCTACATCACTAGGCTTATCTTAGGATACTGGAGAAGCTAGACACTTGGGACATTTGCCAAGGAGAGCTGTATGGAGTAGAGAGCCACAGGTGGCAAAAGTTACAGAGTTGGGTAGCCGGTGCTATCCATTCCTGTGGAACCCAGATAAGACCAACAGTCCCAGTATGCCAGAGATGGAGTTAGAGTTGTTGGTCTTGCTGGGTTTTGCCCTTTCTTTGACCTGATCTTTCTATGCTAGCTTCTATTTTGGAGCTGGAATGTCTACTCTGTGCATTATAATAGTTGATTCAATAACCCTGAGTTAGGCCCCCTGTACAAGGAATTAATTATTCTATCCATTAGCATGATCCCAGCACTCAGATCCCAGAACTCAAGAGACAGAGGCAGGTGGATCTCTGTGAGTTCGAGGCCAGCCTGGTCTACAGAGTGAGTTCCAGGACAGCCAGAGTTGCAACAGAGAAACCCTGTCTTGAAAAAAATCAAAAATAAATAAATAAAAATAAATAACTAGCACGAATTTCAAAAGCCCCACAATGTCACAATGCCCACCAGTCAAAGTCAGGGCTCATGAAGGCTGATTGATCAATGAGATTGAGTTCAGATTTAGCTCTCAGTGAGGAAGTTCACGTGCTGTTTAAGGAAGGATCTCACTCATGGCCCAAGGGTTCTGCTCATCTCTGCAGGGAAGGCACAGTGGCAGGAGGGACTTAGGACACAAAATTAAAATGCTTTTATTTCCCACCTTCTAAGACTTTCATACTAATGTTTAATCCACTCTACACATACAGTAAAACTGGTTTACACAAAGGCTGCCACATCCTCAGATTAAATAGCTGCCCACTTACCTCTTTGTTCCTGTGTGTGGATTTTCAGACTACCCAATTGAATAGGACTGAGGCAAACCTCAGCCGACGGGTTGAAGACAGTCACCACTTTCCTTACGGTAAAAACCAGGCGCACTTCCTGTCTCTGTGTCGCTCTCCTGAGCACACCCTCTCGGTAGAGAGTGAAGTGTCCCTTGTCCACACTCTGCTACCTGCCGAGATGCAGCTGCAGTTTTCCATGCCTACCTGTCTCTGACTCCCTGTCTGTGGGCGTCTGGAGTGGTCTCCTTCCTGGAATGGGTGGAAGCTTTCTTAGAATCTGCTCTTGGTAACACTTTAGAAGAATATACAAAAGGGCAGCATGCCTCCTAAGTGATGGGGAAGAGGGGCGGGGCGTCATCTGTACCAGCCAGAGTCTGCAAAGACCCAGGCTTGTCCTCTCTCCGGCACTGCCCTGCCCCTGTCTGATCAGCTTGACTTGCCCGCGGAGGCCGTCCTGTTTACCTTCTTCAGTGTTTCCAACCTGGCTGTTTTATGCCTAACATTTAACTCCTCATTTTACACACGCTTTTACTATAACAGTGATGGTCTTAGTAATGGTTTCTATTGCTGTGATGAAACATTGAGTGAAAGCAACTTGGGGAGGAAAGGATTTTTTTTTTCATCTTATAGCTTATAGTCCACCATCCAGGGAAGTCGGTGCAAGGACCCGAGGCAGGAGCTTGGAGTAACTGACGCAGCTGCCGCGGAGGAGTGCTGCTTACATAACGGCTTCCTCAGCCTGCTTCCTGACACAGCTCAGGCCTTCTCACGCCAATCATCGATCAAGACCTGCTTGCCAACAGACCAGTCTGGTGGAGGCGATTTCTCAGTTGTGGTTCTCTCTTCTCGGCTTGTGCCAAGCTGACATAAAACTAGCCGGCACAGCGATACTTTCTGCGGTGCCTATCGGGCAACAGGAAGTAAGCTAACTTTGTCCCAGAACCCAATCTAAGCTCTTTCCCTCTTCCGGGAGCATTTTGACAGCTGTCCCTTGCTTCTTCTATAGCCCTAACATCTGTCTCTTTGTTCTGTGACCCACTTACTCTGCAACTGCTTTAGATTCCCCCCACTCCCACCCCGGCCCTGCCCTGCCCTGGCTCCTATGTCTGTATGTCCCCTGGGGCGCCCCTTCTGTCTCTTCTAATTTTATTTACATCTAGTTGCTGAAGTATCACAGGACAGGAAGGCTGACCATGGTAGAGTACCTTCCGAGGGCTGCGATACAGGGACCAGGTTATTGGAAGCCGAGCTAGTGGCTGTTCCCTTGGGCTGCCTTCCAGGCCTGGAGATAGACGTGCACCCCGACACCACCCCATCCCGGACCCTCTGTAGGCAAGGCCTCGGATGCTGGGTGTGCACATCGAGGAGCCTCCGTTTCCCTATCTTTATAATAAGCAGAATCAGGGATACGCTGTGGCTCTCAAGTCCGCCTTTGTGACCGATTCCCCGTGTGAGCCACTGTGCCTCCACCGGGTGTGAGTGTGGGGGAGGGGGAGGCGTGACGCGTGCACTGCAGCATGTGAGCACCTGCAAGCGTGCACATCTGGGAAACTGCACTGTGCCTGTAGCACTGGCGTGGTTAGCTCACTCAGAGGACTTTTCTTTCTTCTAGATCCTAGGGAGTTAAGGGGTGAGTGTGAGCACTTCTCACACCCACTCTCGTGCAAGGGCTGTCAGCAGCTGCTGTGGTCAGAGAGGCTGCATACTGTGTGATAAGGAATCCCCATCAGGACGTCTTCATCGGGAGTTACAGCAGCGACCACGAGGTGGCGCCATAGACTAGCACTGCAAGAAGAGGGCCAGTCCTCTGGGGGCTTCAGCCTCAGACGCCCCTCGGACTGAAGGCTGATGGTTGCCGCCAGTCCACGGCGCTGACCTAGGCGTACAGTGAACACTGACCACAAGAATAATTGCTAGTCAGAACACTTTCGATTATTTAGTGCTTATATTCCCAGGGCCGGCTGCATAACGTGAGTTTACGAATTTTATCTGGAACTTTGCATGTTTGCTTGTTTGTTGATGCAGTTTAAGAAAGAAAAATAAATGTGCCATTTGAAACTTGCAGTGTTGATCTAAAAGTACTAAGGAGTTTAATTTTGCCAGTCAGTATCTCTGTGACCTTGGGCACATCTTTGAATCTATTCCTGTATATTCCTGTATATAAAATCTAATTTTTAGCATAAATGTGGACGAGTATGCGTGGGTGTAATGGACTCCCACGCCTGTGGATCACATGCTGTGCTTGCATCTCTCTGCACATGTGTGTACCTGAGTGTGAGTGTCCTGGTTAGTTCATGTCAGCTTGATGCAAACAAGAGTCATTCGAGAGGAAGAACTCTCAATTGAGAAAATGCCCTGTAATATCTGCCTGTAGACAAGACTGTAGTGCCTTTTCTTGGTTAATAATTGCTGTGGGTTGGCTCACCTCTCTGGGGGCAGTGCTGCCCCTGAGCTCGGTGCTGGGTAGGTTGAGAAATAGGGCCAAGAAAGCCACAAGGAGAAAGCTATGCTCTTCCATGGCTTCTGCTCCAACTCCTGCTTCTAAGTTCCTGCCCTGCTTGAGTTCCTGTCCTGACTTCTGTGATGGACTGTGATGTGGAAGTGTGAGCAGAATAAACCGTTTCCTTCCCAAGTTGCTTTTGGTCACGGTGTTTTATCCCAGCTATGGAATTCTCTAAGTCCTGTGCTTGCAGGGTGGGTTGATTCTGGGAGGCAGGGTTGGCGAGTTGAGAGGAAATGCTGTGAAGTGGGTAGGAAACATACACTGTTGCCAGGAAGAGAAGCCATTGCCTAGATGCATCCTAAGGGTCGTGTCTGGGGACGTAAGGCTGGGGAAACCCATTTATGCTAAGGAGAGATGGGCACTAAGCTTCATCTCACTTCAGGGAGGCAGGGGGAGATAAGAGAGAGAGATTAGACAAAGCACCAGCAGGAACCAGGGGTACAGAAAAAGGCTCAGGGCCAGAGAGGGCAGCTGGGTATCTGGATGGAGCCTTCCTTAGGAAGAGAACTCTGCAAGATTGTGCCTGGAAGGGGGACAGGATCAACAGTCAAACACAGCACCACGACCTGGTGTTCAGCACCCAGTACTGGGGACTAGGTGCTCCGCTGAAGGGACACAGTTACTCCTTCTGTGCTGTGCCTTAAAACACTTCAGGTGGATTAAAATTTTAAGTGAGATAAATAAGCAAATAAATAAATAAATAGTGAACATCGTAGAACATCAGTGGCACACTTGGATTCAATTCTTAGCATGTATATAAAGTCAGTTAATTTGGGCCAACCACAGGAAGCAGGGGTAAGAAAGTAGATACTTTCTGTATTAGACAGCTGCTGACCTAGGACAGCAGAACATGTAGGGCATGGGGGCCACCTCCTAATCCCTGTCCCAGGGAGGCTGAGGTCAGTTCCTGAACTGGGAAAACGGAATCCTTAGGTGAGACAGCAACTGGAGCCCAGCCCTAGGCGGGCCACAGACCACAATGGTTTAGGAAAGGGGAAAGCTGACAGCCTCAGTGAAGGACTCCAGGAGTTGCAGGCAGCAGGAAAACCCAGTGAAGTGAGCTAACAGAGCTAGAGGGGTCTCAGCTCAGGCCTAGCTGAGGGAGTCTGTTGGGGACCCACAGCAAGCTGACCTCACGAGCATTAGAAAGTAACTGATTTGCCTTGCATGTTGTGTCTCAAGGGTTCTGGGACTGCAAAAGGGGAAAGCATATTGGCCGTTCCCTTCTGCGGCAAGAAAATTCAAGTGCTTCCTGTCATCATCTGCAGCGTCTTGGTACTAGGCAAGGTCTGATTTACATGTCCTTTATTTTGAACCCCAACGTGTTCCTCTGGTTTCACAGATAAAGAAACCAAGACAAGCCAAGTGGATGCCTCACCGTTCTTACAGACTTCCTTCTGGTGGTGTGGAGGTGCAGGTAGGCTGAGACTAAGCCAAGGTGCTGGGAGGTGCTCTCCCTAAACCAGGGACCCGGACCAGGCAGGGGCTGCTGCAGGTCAGACTCAGATCCTGCTCTCTGCAGCCCCGTGGCTTTCCAAGGCAGCCCCTGATCTGTACAGGAGGGACCTGGCTTACCGAGTGTTTTCACTTACCCTCTGGGAGGCGAAGGTCCTGAGCCATCAGACCAGCGCCACCTCCTGGCTTGTGTACCCCGTCAGCCCCGGATGAGGCAGTAAGACAGACTTCTGTCTGCTCACCCTGGGTCCCAGGACAGATCCTCCCTCTTGCTGCATCTGGCTCTGATGGCCCCGGTTCTGCCCATGTGTGAGCAGCAGCCTTTCCAGAAGCTGCCCTCTCTGGGGGGGATTTGATTAGGTCCTGGTGGTGTGACCTTGTTAATGCAATCAGGAAGTTTTCTCAAGACTTCAGCTGCTTTGCTGGCAGCCAGGCCGGCTCCCAGGGCGTGCACGCTTCTCCATGCTCACAGCTTTTCTTTAGACAGGAAGGGCCCGTGGCCTCCAGGGACCAGCTGGACACAAGATGGAAAGCGTCCAGGCCGCTCCCACCAGCCTTGCTTGTCCATCCACCTCTCCTCTTTGGCTCTAGTTTTATTCGGAATGATTGAGCTTCATCAGTTTAGGAAAAAAACCAAAAAACTCAAAAACAAACAAATAAAAAAACACCCCACACTGAACAACAAGAATCAGTACTTTGGAGAATTCTGCAGAAAGTGGTCATTTCCCACTCAGGTCCTTAATGGAACATTTTAAGAGAAGAAACTTGGGAAGTTTCCAGAAATTCTCTCCATTAGGGTAATGAGCCATAATCAGACTCTGTGGGTTGTGTTAATTCTCAGGATTTCTCCCCAGAATGGTCCAGGGCATCAACAGGCATCCAAAGCAGGGTGGGAGCTCGTGCAGGAGGCAGGAGCATTCCAGGGGATGAAGAAGGGACACCTGCTTCTCAAGTTTCCCGGCCAGTGACCCAGTCGGCTCCCGACTGACTTTAAAAATGACAGCTTCGTTTGCAGCAACTGGCAGAGGGTCAGATGGACAGTACAGCAGGGCAAGGGGGAAGTGTAAGTTTTCCCAGCAAATGATGGAAGTTGGGCCAGAAAGGGACAGGAGCAGGTCCTGCAGGCAGGGCGTGGAAAGGAGGAGCAGAGAAGCACTGTAGGTACCACAGGCTACACAGGAGACTGCAGAGGGACATTAGAGACAGAAGATGCGTCTCCATGTACATCCTAGTGACTGGTGGTCACCATGCCATCTGCTTACAGTGTTTCTCTCTCTAGTGGGGCTGGGTGGCAAAGCCTGGGCCACCCTTACTCCCTGTACCAGCTGGATGTTCCTGTGAGTGCCCGTGACTATAGCGAAGACAAGGGGAAGCCCGTTGATGTCCCCTGGTCCCCGCAGGCCTTCTCAGTGGGGCCTATGCTCACTGGCTTTAGGAGAATCCTACCCTGCAGACCCGGACTCTGAGCACGCAGATTGGCTGCTGCTCAGATGATGGACACCTTGGCAGAGGGCTTTGGAAACCCCGAAGAACACAGGAAATGGTGAAGATAGTGTGTGTGCAGAATCATAAAATGTGGTGTCCACATCACCGCTAGTTTCCATCAACCGACCTAACATCCCTCTTAAGCCCCACCTTTTGGCTTTTCTGATGAATTCTTTGGAGACACCAGGCCTGAGAGAAAGAGCAGGATGCTAACTCCCTCTGGGGTTGAGATGCAGAGGAAAACAGTCATCCAGTGTGCTTTCTGTGTCTAGGCTCTTTGCCTGTCACTGGGTCCCTAGATCTTATGTTCCATCACACCTGGGCACCTTCGCTCCAGGACACTGCTGCCCAACCTGGGTGACACCCCCCAGATGACCTGTCCCGGGTGACACAGAAAACATGGACCTTGCCTATGGGGCTGTGCTAGGAGAAGAAAAGGGGTGTTGGTGAGCCAGCATTGTCATGTGTTCCAGCGTGTCACTGGCTGATGGGCGTTTTCAAGGTTGGTGACCCTCCTCCTCTTTGCCACCTGCCTGTATTCTTCGGTCTCAACACAGAATCGGGACCCTTGAGCAGGCAGCAGACATTTCCACCAGCTCTTAGCCAGGGAAGGGAAGCTGCCAACTGCTTCTGCTTTCTTGCTACACTCCTTCCTGTCTGTGCCCATCCTGGGACGAGAGCTAACGCTGGGCTGGGGAACCAGCAGCTGCGACTGTGACGTTTATACATTTCTGGCAGAACTCAAACTTGAGTTAGCTACTAGGTGACAAAATGTGTCAGTGAACCAGGACCCAACATGGTGTTTTGATGAGGTTAGGGTGAAACCAAGTCACACAAAGAATGTATCTTCAGGGTCTAAGGTTCAACCATGACATACCCTGGTAGGGATAGGCAGCAGCGGCTTTTCTCAACTGGTGATTTTGGCTTCTGGTCATAGATTCCCAGGAAGCTTGGGATCATTTCAGGCTGACACCATGGTGCACATGCGCACACATGTGTGCACACACACATACACGTGCACAAATCAATGTGAATGAAACAAGATAGATTTTAACATGCTGGGTAAGCAATGGTGGAGTGCGGCCGTGTCTCTGCCAAGGCTGTGGATCATGGTGATTCTGAAGGAAGAGAGGGGATGCTGTTCCTCACGCACAGGTGACTGGGGAGCCATGCCAGGAAGGACACATTCACAATGGCATCTTGGCACTCCCCCCCAGATCTGGTGGCCACTCTTGGAGCTTCCAAGGGTATGGTCTTGGGGGCAGGTCTCGGGCATTTGTGGTCAGTATCTGGATGCTGCCCTGTGCTTTGTTCTCATTCAGACTGCTTTCTTCTCTAAGCAAAGAGCTTGGGGAACCAGCACCATGCAGTGTGCCTCAACCTGTGCTTCCCTGCTGAACCAACGGACTCCCAGCCAAGGATGGGAGGAGCAGGCGGACTGTGTCCAGCAGGAGGTGTCACGCAGCTGCAGAATCCAAAACGGGGTGGGGTTGAGCGCTAGAAGACTCTTCAGTAGCCACTGAAGACTACCTTGGGTTTCCTAAAACCTCCCACCTATGGTGTCCTTCGCCCTCGCTCCATGTTGTCCCCATAAGGTTTATTTGGCTCTGTCACTGGCCCTCTGATGTTGTACCTGTCCTGCCGCCTCCACCGATCTTTCTTCCCTGCTGCTGCAGCAGAATCTGTGGGTGTCCCGGGTGTCCTGTGCAGGAGTCTGGCAGCTGTGGGCTTGCCGTGTGCTTGGCAGATGGTTGGATCTTGCCATATTTCTGAGAGGCCTTCCGGAATCCCCCTTAGATGGGAGGTTAAGAGTGTTTGGGGTCAGGAGAGACTGGAGGTGGCTGCTAGCCCCTCACCGCAGAGCCTGGCATAGCTTAGGAAGGTGACCAGCCTCGTTTGCGCGTGAGTCACCATCTGGAACGCACCTGCATTTGTTTAATTTAAACAGTGCCCACTCAAGCCCAGATCACCGCCACCAGCCTGTCCTTCCTTCCCCCGCAGCTAAGCGAGGGGGTCGGTGCAGAGTGCTCTGCAATAAAGCACTTTCACTTCATCATCTTAAAAAAAATTCTTAGCAGAAGCAATTGGAAAAATTTACTGGCTTGTCAGAAGAGCCGTTGCTCATCAGACAAGAGAGAGGAAAAGCAAAGGTCATCAATTCATGGGCAGTGTCTCAGGAAGAGATTAAATCATTTAGAGACATGTCCTTAAGAAATCATTGAGGCCCGACGCTGCTGTCTTCCTCAGTCTTCCCATAAAACCCAGTCTCCAAATGTGAAGTGAGGGAAATTCAGCTGGCCACTTGCTTGAGACTCTTCCTTCTGTGTAGCAGTCTGAGTGCTCTCTCTCTCTCTCTCTCTCTCTCTGTTAGACGCCACGTGCCTCCAAGTAAGTACTAGTGGGATATAGTTATTTAAACTATCACTGACTAGTTACGAGGGTGTTCAGTTTTGTTACGCGTGTGTTATGTTGTGAATTGCCACAAATTCATTCCAGATGAATAAGGATATAAATCAATATAAAGCCTTTGCTGCAGGGTTCCAGCACACATAGCAGAGTCCCTAAGCACGTATTGTCTCTCTCAGTACACCTAACATGGTGCTGACCTCGTTGTGGCAGAAGGCCATGGATCTATACGCTGTACTGAGCACAAGTTTCCCTTGAGAGTCTGTGGCCAGTGGCTGGGAGCTTTGAAGCTATTGACCCTGGGTTTAAATCTGTTTCTCTCTAGCTAGGTGTGTGTCTTCCTCAGCCTGTCCACCCGTGAGTCAGAAATATGTGGTGCTGTGCCCAATGGCCAGGTCCATGGGTGAGGTCCTCTTGGTTTCTAACGGATCTGACATTGAGGTGGCTGATCTCAGCAGCTAACCTGGTCAATACAGGTGAGACCAAGCATGAAGTGCGCTAACGAGGTCATAGCTGACGGTGCCAACAGCAGCGGGCCTGTGACACCCGGGTTCATCAGAATTGTGAATATGTCTGTGAGGGGCTACGGCAAGACCCCCACAATCTGTTGAAGGCCTCCTTAGAGAAGAAGGGCAGAAGCAAGGGATTCTCTCCCCTCCTGCCTACTTGGACTGCACAGTCTTTATGCTCAGATATCAAGTTTTACATCACTAGCTGTCCTGGTGCTGCACAGCACTGCCTGTTGCCCTGGGCCTCCAGTCTGCAGACTGTCAGCTGTGGGACATTCCAGCCTCTGTCACCATGTGAGAAATTCCCAAGATGCAATTTTAATACACACCCACATCTCTGATTGGTTCCGTGTCCCTGGAGAACTCTGACTAGAACAGATGTGATGATGGCCAGCGGTGAAGACAGAACAGAAAAGTCTCCGACATCGTAGAATGGAATAAAGCTCTGTGGGTACTCACATCTCTCCTCTGTTCATCCCACAAACACTGGGCACTGGGTCTATGGACCAGCCCATGTCGGCCTTCCAGGGTGCATGTTCTTGGGAGAGGCGGATGGTGATAACAGACAAGAGAGAAAACGCAGAGATGATGGGGCTATGGCTTGGGGCCAAGGATATCCATCCCTTACCTGAGTTGCCTGGGCAAGGCCTGGCCAAATCAGCTCTGCCTGTCTTCCTCAGCTCAGCAAGGACATAGAACACACGAGATCTAGAGAGGTACCTAGAGGTATCTAGAGAGGTCTCTTCCAGAAGGCCCCTACAGACAGAACAGCAAGCTCAGCAGGGCAGACACTGCATCTCCTGTTCATTTCTGTCTTCTATAGTCTATGGACGTCATGAAATCCAGGGGAGCTGCCCTGTTCATTGCAGTCCATTGCCCATGGACTCTAAGGTCCACAGAATGATCTGCTCCTGGCTGCTCTACTTGAGTGCCTCTCCTTCACTCCACATGAGAACACCAGCTGCTCTCTGATGGGCCTGCTCTTCCTCTTTACTTCTGGTGTGCTTAGTGTCTTTGTGGTCTGGCTGGCACTCAGAGGTTGAGAGTATTGCTCACACTCTGGCCATTTGTGGCCGCAACTGATGAGTCTGACCATGCCCTACAGTCACCTGGATGGTGTTGGGTGGGCTCTTCCTCCTTCTTCTTGTTTTTTCAAGTCCGAGTTTCTCTGTTATAACACTGGCTGTCCTGGAACTCACTCTGTAGTCCTCAAACTCAGAGATACGCCTGCCTCTTCCTTCTGAGTGCTGGGATTAAAGGCATGCGCCACCATCGCCCAGATGCTGTGTGGCTTCTTGCCCACACTGCTCAGTCAGCTCTGAGGTCCCATGAAGCCCACTGGCCACCTATATTTTCCTTTGTTCTCCAAACTGACCCTTGCTGCTTGGCTGTTGGAGGCAGTCCCTTCCATAGAGCCCTAATGAGGACTAAGCTGGTGGCTTGTGGCTGAAGGACTGGCTGCAGGGTTTGGAGTCATGGTATGTGCCTACCTCCTGCAGAGGTGAAGGGCCCTGGTTCTAACTGCAGCCTCTACTCAGACCTGTCACCAGCACAGCCAAGGGCAGGACAGTGGACTAATTCCTGGGATGGATACCTTGGCCTGTTCCTGTAGATAGATGAAAGCTCTCTCTCACACCTAGTGGAGTCCTAGCTGCCCTCCGGGAGTGAGGTCACCAAGGAGCAGGTGGCCTGTCAACCTCTGTGTGTGCATCGTATAGGATGCCTGACTCCACACCATATTCAGGGATTCAGAGCTGATCCTCTAGGCCTCTCTTCTGTCCTCACCTACCCCTTGGGCCTGTGGGTATGTAGACATTATATAGGTCTCTCCTGAGTCTCTTTTTCTCCTTTCCCAAGAGAGAAATTGTGTGTGTTTGGAAACACATCTTCCATGCTCACTGGAAATCTGAGTGCAGGCATCCTTGGAAAATAAGTGCCAATTGGATAGCAGACGCAGCCACCAGCTGGATAGGAGACAGCCATCAAGTCCGTAGTCCTGTCTTTGCGGGAGCCATGGCTGCTGTAGTAGTAGGGAGCACATAGGGACGTTAACACATAGAAAGCACATGGCAAAAGTTGGGAAACCCAACAGGCTCTCTAGGTGAAACTTGGAATGAGTGGGCCATCTTTGAGGGCAAAATGGACTATCCACACTGGGAAGACAGTGATGCACACATACCAGGGACACAGATGTTGGGGACACTTATTTCCGTTACACTCATGTAACTTTAAAACAATTGTTTTGTACATTGTTAGGGAGGGGCTGCCTAAGCCTTGTTAGCTTGTTTTATCTGCAGGTGTTGGCTTGATGTAAATCTGTGATTCAGATGTTTGCTTCCTCATGACCTGCACCTGCTCACTGCTCTCTGCCAGAGCCGTTGTGGTGAAGAGCAAAGTTGTGGAGAAATTCTTGTAGTCCCTCTCTCACAGTCTCAAACAACAAGGAGAGAACACTTCCCTTAGGCTTTGAGCCCCCTGCCGTAAAGGTGACATAGTTTGGCTGCTAAAAGACTGTGGGATGAGACTAAGCTACAAGTTTCCCTCATTATGCAAATAGGTCTTTGGATGAGAGGGTGGAGTTTTTGTATCAATACAACACCTGAAGAGTTTTCTGTATCAATAAAAACACCTGAGATCAGATGACCAGGGTTCAGTTGTCCAGGATGGTGCTTGCCATGGCATTCAGTTCCCTCTGCTGAGGTCTGGCTGGTTTGTGACTCTGAAAATGTCTCCTCGTCTTCCTTGTGGACCAACACAGTAACTATCGGCTACACACAGGGACATGCTTGCTCCTCTATTGGAACCACCTTCATTTTAGCGTTGAAAATCCCATAATTAATCCTGGTCTCTACAAGCAATTGGTTTCCCTGTGGAAGATGGGGTGTAGCATAAAAAGAGAGGTCAGAACCACTGGTTGGGCTCAGGTGGTGACAAATATACACCTGATGGTGTGGATCAACGCATAGGATCTGTGTGCTTTGAAGAAGATCAGGCCTCAAGAAGATTCTCGGAAGTGTGTGGGGTGGGGTGAGGAAGATTCTTGGAGGTGGAGGGATGTAAGACCTACTGAAGAACATCTGTGCAATGCAGGCTGCATCTGGAGGCAAGTCGGGCTTTAGAGAGTGGGGTAAGAGGAGCCCCCTTTATCCCAGGAAGCTGACAAGCTGTGTCTGAGCATTTTTGTGAATGGAAGGGTTCAGTGTGCATCTGGTTAGGGCTGAAATACACAGGGCCCTAAGCTACAGGCACCAGGATCGATGTGTCCTGGTGAGCTGGTCAGCAAAAGTTATGAGTCTGCTGGGAGTGCTCAGGGCAAGAAGGGCCAGGGCTGCAACAAAGAGAGCTTGACAGGCAAACCAGAGGCTGACTGGGGAATTGGTCCAGGGACACAGTCACTGTGGAGACTGAGAGTGGCAGCAGCCTGTAATCCAAGCACTCAAGAGGCAGGAATAGAAGGTTCCCCAGCCCTGCATTCAGGCTAGGGACAGTGCCTCAGTAAATAAAAACGAGGGAGCAAATCGAGGAAGACACCAATATAGACAGCAACTTCAGACCTCTGTATGTGCACACTCATGCCATGCACCCTACACACACGTACCCACACTCATGTGAACACACACACACACACACTCACACAGGCACGCACGCACAGCTCAGACATACACACAAAAGAAGAGCAAGATTCTGAGAGCAGGTAAGTTTGGAAAAAATGGACACACCACGCCCAAAGAGTCCTCTGGTTGATGAGGGGCAGGGATAGCGGTGGTGGTGGTGGTGGTGGTGGTGGTGGTGTGTGTGTGTGTGTGTGTGTGTGTGTGAGAGAGAGAGAGAGAGAGAGGAGAGAGAGAGAGAGAGAGAGAGACAGAGAGAGAGAGACAGAAAGAGACAGAGAGAACTCAGGACTAAGGGAAACTTCATTTCCTTCTCCTCCTCCTCTTGATCGTCTTTCTCTTCCTGTTTTTTTCTCCTCTTCCTCATTTTATTTTTCAGGGAGGAGAGATTTAAGCAATTATATGCCAGAGAGGGGAGAAGAGAAGGAGTAGGATGGGAAGGTCTCATAGCTCATGGGAGAGTGGGCCTTTGGTGGACCAGCCGACGCCTCGTCACCTCCCTCAGGATGCCAGTAGCTGCATGTGTAAATGCGTGTGTGCGTGTGTGAGCTCTGCAAGCGCACGTGAGTCTGTGGATGTGAGTATCAATTCATGTGTGCCTGCATTTACATATGACAACGTGAAGTGAATAGATGTGTGTGTGTAGGCATATGGATGGGTGAGGCTTCGGCGGGCAGCAGCGTGCATAGGGGCAAGCAGGCATCGAGAGGCAAAGGGAAAGAACAGGGCACCAGAGAGTGCCCCTAGGGAGTGGGTGTTGAGCAGAGGCTGGGGGCCTTCCAGGGGCCAGAAGAAGAGAGAGAAGTCATGAGAGGCACACAGGCATGGTGGAAGGACGGGGCAGAGGAGGGAATGTTCTATTTGGGCTAGCTGGAAGCTTCTGGTGCTAGAGGAAATAGAGAGCTACTAGACTGGCTAGCCACCTCCCCTGACCCAGAGCGTGAAACCGGGGTCAAGGGAATCCCAGAAACAATGGAAAACCAAAAGGATGCTTGGGGAGAGAGCAGAGGGGGTCCCAGGTTACTGGGGCTGTGGGGGGCATGGAAGGAAGATTCAGAGGTGCCTCCCAGTTGTCCTCCACTGAGCCCCACACCCCAAAGGACACTGGCCTCTGAGTATAAAAAGGCCCGTTCTTCACCAAACAGAGAATGTCTCTGTAGCAAGAAACTCAGACACAATACAATGTCCAAACACATGCACCTGAGTCATTAGAGCTCATTCAGTCCGGCCATCAGCCTGTGCTGCAGCCTCAGGTGGGGCTGCGTAGCGGGTGGTGGTATCAGTTCAGTGACGTGATTTTCTGGAACCAGCGTTGCACGGGGCTGCTGGAGCATGGAGCTACCCAGTGTGTGAGTGCTTCCCATCCAGTCCTCCTTCCCCAGAGAAGTACAAGCCATGACACCGGGGAGTGGGGCTTGCACGGCCAAAGTGGCTGACGTCCCCAAGGGGTAAGCAGAGGTCACAGTCCCAAATAAGCCAGAGCCCGTGACAGAAGATTCTTAGAACCTTCTATGACACAGGAGATAGCTGAACCAGGAACTTAAAACAAATGACAAAGTCCTCAGAAGACTTTGTCCCACACGGCGGATGTGGGATGAAATTTGAGATGTGGAAAATCTTTGTCTAATTTATTTCTTTTTGTGTATTTCTGGTCCCTCTCTATTAGGTGCTCTGGCTGAATGGGTGCGTCTTTTCTTAGTGAGGAGACTTTCTTCTTCAATTCTATTGAGATCTGGTCTATTCCGTTGACTTGGGATTCCGCCCCCCTTTTTTTTTCTTGTGACTTAAATTCACAGATTTGGTCTTTTTATGGTGTCCCAAAGATCCTTCATATTACTTCCATCTGTTTTTAAGGCAATTCTCACCATTTAAACCGTCTTCTTTGGCTGAGCAGGCCAGGTCTCCACGCTGTCCTCAGGTCCTGACAGTCTGCGTTGCACTCCATCCACTCTCTCGGAATGTTTCCCACTGAGCTTTTCTAATTGGATTATTGACCGTTCCATCTTCGTCTTCGTTTCACCTCGAGTTTTCTTCAGTGTTTCTCTCCATTGAATTCTCCTTTTAAGTCCTGATTGTCCTCAACATTTCTTGGCCTTCAGTCAGGAGCTTATTCTCGCCTTCTTTAAGTGCATTCAGGGGTTTGCATCCTCTTTTAAACTCTGAGTTATTTGATCATAATTGTTCTTTTTATTTATCTATTGTTTTGGGACAAGGTCTCACTTTGGAGCCCTGGTTGACCTGAAACTCTGTCTGCCTCTAGAGTGATGGATTAAAGGTGCAACTGCACTCAGCCCATAATTGTTCTTTTAAATTCGGTGTCCTGAGGTTCCTTTCGGTAATTCCCATGAAGAGCATTGTTATAGGACTGATGGTCTCAGGGGTGGGAGGGCATGATGACTTGGTCTTTCGTTTATTTGTGTTTTTGCAATGGGACCTAGGTATGTGGAGTTAGCCCATTGGTTGTGTGTCTGATATGCGCTTCTTATACATCTATGTTGAGAGGGAGTTTGGCCCTGTTTTTGCTATTACCCAAACTTGGGTTGATTTCAGATTCAGTACAGAAGCTTGTAGCTCAGTCCTTCAGAAACTCAGTGTTGGTTTCTTATTGTAGGGGCTGAGGTAATTCCAACTCAGTAATGTCACTGTAGCCTCAGTGGCAGTGTGTGTGACTGCTTAGGTAAGGTCCTGGGATGGGGTGCTATAGGGTTAGTCTTTGGGCAACATTTGGGGGCTGTGAGGGCAGGAGCAAGGTAAATAGGACTTACCAAAAGCCTCATTGGTGGCTGCTAGTACATGGTTCAGAGTGGGAGAGACTGAAAGGACTCACCTAGAAAACAAACAAGTATGGCCCTTTTCTGTGCCCAAGCCAGTGTAGGAAGGTGCCACGTGGTAGGAGACTGAGAGGACGCACGAGAAAGCTTCAGAGTGTACGTTTTTGCTGGGCCTGAGTTGGGGGAAGGGCGGCACAGAGTGAGGATTGAGTGGACTCGTCAAGAAAGCCCACAAGTGCGGCTTCTGGCAAGGTCTGGGTGGATCTCTCTCACTTTTTGAATGAAGATATTTATCATTTTATACTTCTACCTTAGAACAATTTTCATCCCATCTCACGGGTTTGTTGCATTGCATGCTGTATTTTTATTATTCGGTTTTAGGAGTTTAAAATCTCTCTTCTAATTTCTTTGATGATCCATTCGTTGTTCAACAGTGTGGTGTAATATCCTTATGAGTTGATGGACTTTCTCCAGTTTGCTGTTAATTTCCAGTTTTAGCCATTGTGATCAGTTATAAGAAAAAGTTGTAAGTTTTCTTCTATCTTTGGAGTAAGGCCTACTTTAGAGAATGTTTCATGGACTCAGGAGAAGAGTGTATATTCTACAGTTTTATGATAGAAAATTCTATAGATGACTGTTAAGTCCATTTGATCATGTAACTCTTACATTTGTATTTACTTTTATTTGCTTTTTTGTCTATTGGAAAAAGTGGCATGTTGAAGAAATACAGTATTATTGTGTTGAGGTCAATCTGTGCCTTTACATAGAGCAGTATCTATTTTATGAAGTGGGTTGGGTAGCTGTACGTTGTTATGGTGGCTCACCAAGGAAGACAGGAGGCATTTTTCATAGGTGCAAACCCTGCTAGACCTCAGCGGAGGAAACCACTCTCCTTGGCAGTGCCATACTGGACAGTGGGACCCTGCGCACCTCAGCTCAGGTGTTTTTATTGATTCAGAACTCCTCAAGTGTTTTCCTGATAGCACGTGCAGATCATCAGCAATCAAACATCCCCCACATAAATTAAAGACTCGCAGACAATACAAAACACCAAGACCTAGGCAGACCCTCACCCGACAATGCACAAAACAATTATTTTATACGTAACTAAAATGAAATGTCTACAACATGGTTGTTCTAATCATCATGATGGTTAACTAATATAAAGCGAGCTCTTTAAAACAATCAATATTGCCTACTTTTGGCTCAAAGTCTAATTTGTATTGGTATTGTTACATCTGCTTCTTCTATAGTTCCATTTGCTTAGAATGTCTTTTCCATCATTTCACAGTAAGGCTCTGTTTAGACCCCGTTGTTTTACTTTTCAAAAACTTTATTGTTGTTGATGTGTTTATTTGTGTGTGTGTTGCGTGTTGTGTGTGTGTGTGTGTGTGTGTAGGTGCACACGTGCCATGGTACAAGTGTGGAGGGCAGAGCACAGTTTTGTGGACATGATTCTCTCCTTCCACTTTTGCTTGGATTCCAGGGCTCAAACTCAGGTCATGAGGCTCACAGCAAATGTTTCCGTCCACTGACCCATCGGTACACTTTTGAATGAGATAGTGTTACTGGAGTTAGAGTCACAGTCTGTACCCTAAGAAGCCAGGTTTAGTCACTCATCTTCAAGAAGTCAATTAAAACAGGCAAACACATAGTGAAAAGCAGAAGGGGAAGACTTATTCAATGTGGCTACATTGGGAAGAGAGACAAAGACATGCACTGACCTCTCTCCGTTCCACCTTGGGGTCCTGTGTAGTAGGACGCTTTGCCAGGAAGTTTTTTGTACTGTGCAGCCTTCCTTGTGGTTATGTGTCCTTTGGACTTCTGGGAATGGCTGAGGAGCCTATTTAAGAGAGAGTTGCCAGTTGGCAGTGACAGTTGCTGGGAAGGAAGGCGCCACAAGCTGAGAAAGGGACAGTTGATGGGATAGAAGATTTTAGAAGTTAGTCCAGTTCTCCGAGCTTAGACAGGTAAGGACAGCCAGCAGGGTCTGTAAGGATTTCTTCCTTTCTATCTTTTACTTTTTAATCTTTTAGAGCTAGGAGGTAAAAAAAGTTCCAAGTTAAGAATCTGTCTCTGTAGCAGTTGGGGCAGGAGAACCGGGAGGCAGAGTTCAGTTACCAGTGAAAAGGTAACAGTTACAATTGTCTCCAAACAAATAAGGCTTCAGAGCTTAGAAACAGAATCGGAAAACAGTTCCAGTCCTGAAATGAGATTAAATGGAAGGCCTGGATATGCATGTCTGAGAAGTCCCAGTCAAGCTGTGGTCCCACCAACCGCTGGCCATCAGTGTCTGAGCGCCAGTCTGATTCCTGACAACACAGTTAGACCTCGTACCTAATTTATAATGTTACTTATAACATAATGTGTTATCTCTTAGCAATTATCCCAATAGCAAAATTAGCCCATTTTGACATTGACAAACTATGTATATTTTAAATAGATCAAGGCTGAGAAATCATGCAAAAGTGTTTCTATCTACAGACAAATGCTAAAAACACCAAGTTTGCCTAACAATAAGCAGTGTAGAGTTATATTTGCTACTTACTAAAAGTACATCTTACTAATTCAGTCACCCTTTAGTGGCATTAGCTCATATTATTTTGTAAGACCTAAAGGAAAAGACCTTTTTATTACAGAGTAAGTCACCATAGATCCTCAGAGTCTCTGTTGGTACGGATTATATTTCTTGTAACTTTCATTTAGAAACAACAACAACAACAAAAGTTAACAATCGGACAGAAAAATCTATTTTGGATGTTCTTTAGTCTTAACAAAAGTCTTATAATTATTATGAAACCGTAACAATAGCCTAGCAAAAGTTTAATTTATATTCTTTAAAGGTGTGTTTATCACCATATTGGATGTTAGGCTCTTATTGTTTTAGCTAGCTTTGTAAATTGTGTAACGAGGCCTTTCCCCATTTCTTCCTGTTTTTGTAATTATTTGAAAGCATCAGGTTCAGCCTACTATCTAGAAGCTCACTATTAACATTTCCGTCAGTTACATGGTTACATTAGTTACATAGACCTGTAGCCACTCCAGCCAAAATCCCTCCTCTAAGAGTTGGTTTTTCATCTTGTTTGTTTTTGTTTTACCATTTTAGCTAGCTTCATTTTCACAGAAAAGAGAAGAAACACTGGCAAAAATGTAGCCTGAAAAGCTGTTAAGAGCATTTGTGTTTGTCCGCACATGCCACTCATACTAATTTCACAAAGGCATGCCGATAATCTTTATTTTCAGTGCACAGTAAATTTAAAAGCAAGAAACGCGAACTAAAAGCGGCCAAGAGTTTCTTACTCAGGTGTCTTTAGGCCCTCTAGGGGCTGGGACTGTAAAAGACCGTCAGCTACAAGTCCCGGAGGAGGTATTTTGAAAGATTACGCTTTCACAGTTGCCCAAACCACAGCAGAGAGCCACTCGGCACCGTTGTTCCTCAGCGATGGCTGTAGAGGACCCGGTGGTTTAATGGAACCCCAACCCCTTCTGTCACCCAGCAAAAGCCCCAAAGGAAAGAGCTTCCCGATCGACAGAGCCTGTCCTGCAAAAGGTGTAATAGCCCAAATTCTGGGACAGAGAACAAACAGCCAAGGACAGCTAGTCACTAGAGGGCTTCGAGGTCCAAGCTGGGAAGCCAAGCCTGAGCTGCACCCACGGGGAAGAAACTTCCCGAAGGTCAGCCTGCCTCAAGAATCCAAGACAAAGGCCAAGTGCTTGTTTTTGTGCTTCACAGAGTAGAGCTGAAGATGCAGCACCGGCCAGGCAGAAAGTGTGTTTCTCCCATGCAAGGACATCTTGGCAGTCGGGAGACAAGGTGTGTCACGGCTCTGAGCGGAGGACTCTCCCTGGTAGAAGTGTTACAGCTCTGGGAGGAAAGATACCCTGGCAGCCGGCAGCTAAGGAGTACTAAGTACTACAGCAAATCTCACACAGGAGATTTACAGGGAAAAGAAACAGGAGGGTGGGTGAATGCCTGCTCAGGAGAGAAGAAACAAGGGACCGCACAGAAGGCAGAGCTTACACAGGGTTTTGGGGAGGCGGGCTTGGCAGGGTGAAATTTTCCAGGATGGGATTTGCGGGGATTTCAAGCCCTGAGTTTGGGCAAGCTCAGAGATTGGTGGGATTCTGGCTCAGTGATTGGTGGGATTCTGGCTCAGTGATTGGTGGGATTCTGGCCTTAGTGACTCCTTAGTGATTGAGAGTTTTGTGTTTTGTTTTTTCTCTCCCAGTACAGGTCAGCTTACTGTGAATGGCAAATACTTCAAATATGTGTCTTTTGTTACATCTCAGGCAACATACTGTTACCCAACTTGGGGTCACAATCTTCATCCCAAGAAGACAAGTTTGGCCATCCATTCTGGAAGTCAATTAAAACAGCCAAATTATTAGTCAAAGGCAGAAAAAGGAGATTTATTCACTGGGGAATGAGACAGAGAGTTCAGTGGCCTCATTTCCATCCTCAGGGTCCTGAAGTGATTTGAAGTTTAACTAGAGGGCCAGGGATACGCACATCTAAGCCATCCTGGCCACCGTGTGGTCCTGTCCACCGTGGATCACCATTGCCTGAGCCTTAGTTTCATCCTGCAAGGTGGTCAGGCAAGTTGTTAGAACCCCATGAATCTGTTTTCTTGAAGACAAATTCCTTCTCTGTGTGGCACCAAGCTTCAGATTTTTTCTTCTTCCAGTGTGAGATTCTTGGGTAGGTTTCTTTTTCTTGGGATTGTTCTAGTTTTCTGATAGCTGAAGTGTTTCTGTAATGCACATTCGTCTCTTGCAGGCCAGTTACTGTAGCAGTAAAGCTGTTTCAGTTGCCTCTTGTATGGTTTACAGTCCTCTGGTTAGTGGGAACATTTGCTTCGAACACCAAGTAGCTTGTGACCCCTGAGAAGGCATGCCTGTCTGGGCTTTAAGATTAACAAGGTGGCTGGGCATGGTGGCACATGCCTTTAATCAGCATGTGGGAGGTGAATCTCTGAGTTCCAGGACAGCCTGGCTTTCATAATGAGGTCCAGGCTAACCAAGGCTACGCAGTGAGATCCTGTCTAAAGAAGCTTAGTGTGGTCGACAAGGTTAGTCTCTGACACCCTATGCCCAAGGTCCCCAGTTAGTAGTCTTCTTTTCTCTCCATTTCCCCCACTCCTTCTCCCCCTTCATCTCCCCCTCTTTCCCTACTCCCTCTCTGTGCCCCTTCTTTCCCCCCCTCTCAGTTTCTCTCCCTCCCTCTTTCTCTGAATCATTAGAGAAAAAATTACAAACATCACAACCAATCCTAAGAATTTCATCTTGTCTCTTAAAACACGGACATTCACTTATGCAGACTAAGGTAATTATCTAATTTCACATCTACCTTTTGACAGTACTGAGTAGTGCAGGGCAGTTCTGTATTTTATTTCAGTTTGGTGCTCTTTCATGATTAGATTAGGTTGCACACTTTGGGCTGGAGTGATGCTTTATCTTTCTTAGAGAAATGATTGATACTGACTTATCCTGTTACATGCTATTAACCTTGAGCCAATAGCAAGGTAGTATCTGCCGGAGTTTCCCATTGTATAGGCATCTATATACACATCTATATATAATCTGTACTAGTTACCTACCCCCTGATTTTCTCCATGTAAAGGCTTGAACATCCACGGATGTTAAATTGTTGGTGAATCAATTATTATAAGTCACTGTAAAATGATTTGCTGCAGGTCACTTCTTAAATTTTCTTTAAAAATAGTGTGTATGTGTGATAATAAACCATGACCGAAAGAAAGTTGATTTTGGCTTATGGTTCCTGAGCGAGAGGCCACACTGATGAGGAAGGCCTGGCAGCAGGAAGTCAGAGCAGGAAGCTGTCAGATCACATTTTCCACAGCAGCATGAAGCCGGGAGTGTACTGGAAGTAGAGGAAAGCTATGAACTCCCAAAGCCTCCTCCCAGTGATGCGCTTCCTCCAGCAAGGCGGAACCTCCTCTCCAAATAGCACCACCAGGCTGTACACCAAGTGTTCAAATACCTGAGCCAGTTAGGGGTATTATATCAAACACCACACCCACTCCCTGGCCACCGTATCCTCATGGCCATACCATAATGCAAATATATTTAGTCCAACATCAAAAGTCCCTGTGGTCTCTCACAGTCTCCACGCTGTTCAGGCTCTCTCACTGACTTCCTCTGAAACAGGGTTTTACCAGCTAAAAGAAAGTTTTCTTTTGGCTCACGGTTCTGATTAAGGTCAAGGGACTTGAAAACCCACTCTCCACCCATTAGCCTGCTAACCTGTAAACAAATTAATGGCTTAACCCACTTGTGAGGAAAGATCACAAATCCCCTCTTAAAAGTCCCATCTAATCGCATTTCCTAGTACCTCATACCGAGGATGAATTTTTGACATGAAGTTTTTGTCTAGGGACAAATCTTATAAAAAGCATATCACTGGGCATTCCTAACTCAGTCAAACCGATTCCTAAAACGAATCATAGTGCATGTATCCCATCCCACTTTGCATCCTGCCATGTTCTCAAGTTTCCAGGAAGCCATGGTTCAGTTGAGTAGGGCTTGGCATTTGGAGATAGGTCTGCATCCTGGTTGAGCTCGTGGTTCCCAGCACTTCTGCTCCTGGGCCTTTTCAGTGGACAGAGGAAGGGAGTTTTGTCTACCTACTAAATTAAGAGTTGATCAAATAAACTAATTCTAACCCAACACCACAGCAGAAGTCACCGCAAAGTAGGGATCCAGAAATATCTAGTGTTTGCTCGACTCATTTGAATATAAAGGCTATCACAGGGTTAAAGCAAGCCACAGCCACTCCGGCTCCGGCCGCAGACTTCATCTCTCTGTCCAGACGCCACTCACATAGACTGGACACTGACTTCACTCCGTGGACTGGCCCACTTCATTCAGGTCTTAGATTAGATTCTTTATCTCTTTATTTGAGTCCTCTACTTGGTCTTTGAACTTTAGAAAAAACAGGAGTCTGAAATCTTTCTCCGGCATTCCTGCTCTCATCGTCTCTGCTTCGAGCCTGGAGAAGCTGGCGTCTTGCACAGTTGTGGAGTGTTGACTGGTGGCTTTTGTAGGTGTTTTTGGATGCATGTGTTTCTTGGTTTATTGCTTTTGTTCACTATCACGATTTTAAAAATTTGGGTTTTGAGAATTTTGTACATAAGTATTGTATTTACATAATTTCTACCCCTAGTTCGTCCCCTCCAACTCCACCTGTGCTCCCATTTCCTCTCAGATTTATAAGGTCTTCTTCAATTGTTACTGTTGCATACGTGTGTGTGTGTGTGTGTGTGTGTACACACACACGTATACATATGTATATGTAAATTCAACCTGTTGAGTAAGTACATTTAGTGTTGTTCATATGTCTTTAGGGCTGACCCCTTGGGATTGGATAACCTTTTATCCACGGATTCTCCCTCACTTAGTAGCCATCAATTTCCTGTAGCTCTTCATCTAGGGGTGGGGCCTGGGAAATTTCCCACATCAACACTGGAATGCCAACCAGTGTGACCGTCTGGTCTTGTTTAGGTGACCATATTGAGACTCCATGGGCACAGTTTCCCTGTCATATCCAGAAGACACCGTCTCACAACAGAAGTCCCACGGCTTCACTGATTTTTATTTGTTTTGTCTCCTGTGAGTTCTCCGGGTGGGTTGTCTTCACTTGCATTTACATTCATGACAAAGGTCAACTGCAGTAACAGAAATGATGATCTGGCAAAGTCTCAGTGTCAGCTACACTGAAAGATACTGTACTCTTGACTTGTGTCCCTGCACAGGTTATAGGCGGGAGCCCTAGGGTCTTGGTTGGCAAAGTGTAGTGTATTTAAGTAGTGAACAAAAGGGGGAATGAGGGATGGGAGAAGATGGAAGCGGGGTGAAGTAAGAATACAGTATGTGTTAGAAGCGTGAAGAGCAACAGAGAAGATATCAGACGCTTCACAATCTTGATACAAGTTACAAGGCATCAGTGGAACATTTAAAAGGCAGGAGTGTACATACTAGGAGAAAAAAGGGAATAGTCTTTAAAATTGAAAAGTTAAAAAAATTAAAAATGTCAAACGGGATACGTATGTATATAAAATAGAATATTAAAATAAAATATTAAAAAATACAAATATCTCAGCACAATGATATATAAAAATATATAAATATAAATATATATATATATAAGTATATAAGCACAAAAGTGAAATGAGATAAGCATTGTGTTCTCAGTCAGTTCTTCCTGGCTTTTTTTTGAGGTCCCGAGCTTTTTTCTTGAAGGGGGGTCTATTTCTCTGATGCCATGGGCAGATGCTTCTTCTCTGGGCTTGCTCAGGCCTGCTAGAGGTAGCTCTGTCTCTGACGTGGGTCCCAGGGGGTGAAGTGTTACAGAACTTTCCTCTCTGGCCACGCACACAGAGTCTTGGCACTCAGGCCTCCCGACACCAGCCCTGCGCTTTATGGGGGCTGGTCCGCCGGCCGGACCCATCCTGTCCCCTGGTGTTGCCGCCCGTGGCGTTCTTCTTTTCCTCTTTTACAAATTTCATATCTATGTTTTTGTTTTCTTTCTTGGATTTCCAAAGCTTTATCCTCAGTTTCTCTCTTTTGGATAAATTCTCTTTATTCTTACTGTTTTTGCTTTTATTTTACATTACTTGTATCTCCTTCCCCGACTCACTCTGAGCAGCCTCCAGGCGGCATCTTTCCAGAACGCTGTTCAGTCGCCGTCTTTCAGAATTTGAGATGCGCCCCTCCAAGCCCTCCTTTCTTTTAAAGTGTCTGCTGCCAGGCGCAGCTAGTCTGCGGTCTGTCGCCCCACCCCGCGCCGGGGTCCCGAACTCTTCCCACTCTCGGTGTCCGGCGTTGTTCTGTCTACTTAGCGCTCTGCAGTGCCTCGGCGGAGGGAGGTTCCTTCCGGTCTGGCCTGTTTGGCGTGTCCTAGAAGCCTCTGTGCCTGCACTGGCATCTCTTTCCTTGATTTTCCAGAAACTAAAGCCGTGACCTTGTTGGAACTGTTTTCCATGACTTTTGAATGAAATTTGTCTCTTTTTTATGGCTGTGATTCCTAGATTTGGTCTTTTTATAGTGAGCTGTATATCTCGAAAGTACCATTTGTTGTAAATTTACCTTCGCCCTTGTTTGAATGTCACACTCCCACCGGGAGCGTCCGCTGCGTCTGCGTGGCTATTCTGGCCTCTTTTCCTTACAACCTTTTATTTGCCTTATTGTGCTTTTTGTCCCCTGTGTTTCAGTTTGGGTTTTCCTGCGATATTTTCATCTCTTTGTTGAATTCCTTTCTCATCTTATATTGACCTTCTTAATTCGCTTACCTGTTTGTGTTCTCCTGGAATGCACTCAGGAGTTTGCCTTCTTTGATTTCTTTGCATATTCTTAAATCACTCTTCTGAGTTCTTTGAAATTTCCAGTTTGTTAGAGGATATCACTGTGGGGCCAGTAAGTTTTGGAAGAGTCACACACAAGCGCCTTGATATTTAAGGATTCTTATTTACTACATTGGGGTTTATTTATTTATATTTATGTATTATATTTATTTATGTATTCATAATTATTTTATACATTTACATATATTTATACTTATTAATATTACCACATTGGGATTTATGCATGAGGTTATTTATTTGGTTGGGTTTTATTTTATCAGTTGTACCCTTTCAGTTGAAGCATTCACAGAGCTGCAGTGAAGCCGGGTTGTGGTGGAGTTGAGGATTGTAGCTTAGAAGTTCGGTCTTCAGCCCAGGTGCTGAGATGGCCCTGTGTTGACGCGGGAGCCACCGCAGGGGCTGGACAGGATCACCACTCCAATGCCTTGTTAGCCAACAGCAGCTGCAGCAACCCAGCTTCAGGAGTGCCGGGGGTAAACAGGGCTGTGGGTGCAAGGATCCGGGTTACTGAGGCTAGAGAGGGAGAGCGAAGAAGACACAGGCTGGTATTACATCAACTTCAGAAAACCAAGATGGGAGAAGTAGCTGGGAAGGAACATGGGCGGCTGTTGGAGCCCACAGACTTTAGAGATTCTTAAAGCTATGGAACGTTCAGGACATTTAAGAACATAAGAAAAAGTCTGTAAAGCATAGAAATATAAGTCAGAAAAAGAATTTAAGAAAAATATTAAAAATATTTTAAAAATCAGGAGGAGAGGATAGGAAAGAGAGAGAGGGGGAAACCTAGGGATAAGAGGGATCCTGTATGAGTTTTGTGTGAAGATAGCAGACTACGTGGGAAAAGGCTAAAACCTAGATGAAAGGGGGTTTTAAAAAAAGTTTTTTTTGTTTGTTTTTGGTTAAAAGTTAAAAAAAAAAAGGAGATAATTATTTGCCCGTATCTGTAGTTGAGATAGATGCGGGAAGCTGGGTTCTGTCAAATCCTCTTAGTTCTTTCCAACCTGTTTAAGGCCTGCCGTACCACTCTGTGGCCACCCGGGGAAGGCAGTGATTGCCTGTGTGACCTCCTGCCTTCTTTCCTAAACTGTGGTTGCTTGCTACCTGACCGGTCTTAGCCTTGGCCTCTCAGTGGCTAGCGGTCCATTTCCTGGTCCCAGCTGTTGCTATTCTTAGCAACAGATATTTAGATATCGAGAGTTTAGGGTTCACCAGCTACCATACACATATTCGCCGTATTGCGTTAATTCTCAAGTTTGAGTACTTCCTTTCTTTTAGTACCCCGATTTTCCCACGCGTTTCCTAAAATCCCTAGAGGGGATGCTTGGTCACCAAAGGAGGCACTTGGCTGCCTCCTCTTGTCTCCTCAGGATTTCCTGGACAGTGACTCCTCCCTGTAGAGTGGCTGAGAACGCTCTGCCAAGTGCCGTCGACAGCTCGTCTGTGCCAACACCACGCATTCTTTGGCGTGACTTACGTCTTTAGATTTTTGCAGGGCCGTTTGCGGGAGAGTCATCATCATCAAATGACAAGTTGACCCACATTTGTCAGGCACCTTGAGAAACTCGTCTTTCCCCAAGGAGCTCAAGCAGAAGTGTCAATGGCAATTCTCTGACTCCGGCAGAAGATACAGGTGCCATCTGGAGCTCCAGCCCTGCAGCTTTGTCTGCAGCCACCTCCTCATGGTCAGCTTTCTCCAGGCTCTCATTTGCACGGTGGGGAGGATGTGGCAAGGCCGCCTGGCTCCTGGGAAAAGCGTCTATAAAGAGAGAACATGCATGCACTGGCTTTAAGGTGCCCAGGGCAGGTCTTCTCTGTGGCCTGCCTGCAGAGCATTCCCTTCCCCTCTGGGGACCTTGCCTTCAAGGTGTGATCAATCAGTGCAGTGTGGGTGTTTTCTGATAGACGCCCTGGGAGCCATACCCAGAAGCCTAGACAACTGTCCATCCTCCCTTGTGAGAAGATACACTCTCTTGTCCTCTGAAAAGGAACTGCCTGCCATCCTTTGGCATAACTTCTCTAACTCTCCTAATTCGCTAATCCGTTTCAAAAGGAAGAAAGTCATTATATAACGCGTTGGGGCGTAAACACTGGGAATGAGTCGGGCGGCAAGGCGTGATCTGGAGCCTCCTGCCTGGTTTGTCTGACGCTCAGCCTGTCTTCACTGTTTCCCAAGGCCCTGATGGGACTCTCCCAGCCACCAAACAGCCATCGGGCTCTTCTCTCTCTGCCCATAGCAGCTTCTCCTGACATGCTTGCTGGCCCGGCTCACTGGTTTTATATTACAGAATGAAGTTAGGAAGGCTGTAAATGGAAGTGTAGCCAGTATACATAAATACATTAAGTAAAATAAGAAAGTTCCCGTTTCCATTGTCCTCTATAAACCCATTTTCCATTTTCAAAGGTAGCTTCTATTTAGTGGCAGTTTGGGTTATATTCTGGATATTTCGCACATGCACGCAGTAAGCAGACTCCCTGATTCTGTCCACTGTGTCTCCCAGCAGCCCCTTCCTCTGGAGAACCATCCTCGGCAGTTATTCAGAAATGTCTGGATGGGTGCCATACCTATCTTAGGGCCACACTTAGCCAGGACAGTATAATGCAGGTGAGCCTGGTTCCTTGGCTTCAGGTGGGTGGCTCTGCGGTGCCATTAATAGTCAGCATTCTCCCTGGGACCAGGCAGAGTCACCCCTAGATTCTCATCTTGCTTTTCTTCTCCTGCACCCCTTTCTGCTTCCTCGAGTCCTTCCCAGGCTTTATCTGAGAACATTTCCCCCCAGAAAATCCCTTTCGTAAAACTGTAAGGGTGTAGTCTGTCTATCCTTGCACACGTGTACACATGAGTATATTCAAAGACAAGCATGCATGTACCCTAGGCTTTTGGGAGCTGTTTTTTTTCTCACATGACAATATACTATAGACTCTGAAAATAAGTCTACTGACTTTTGATGGCATCAGGATTCTCTCTGGAATTGATCAATAGCCCTGCTAATGAAATTGACTTCATTCATTCATTAAACAAACGGTTCCCAAAGATCCACTGCTTGCCAGGTGCTGCTTTAAGCCCTGGGCTTGGCTTTAACTTTTTTCTCTTAGAAAAAAAAACCAGGAATATTTTTAAAGCATATCCAAGCATTTGTGTAAGTGGTTTTGGAGGATAGATTCTTGGAGATGAAATCATGGGTCAGAGAGAAACTGCATTTACAGTTTTAATGGCTCCATTCAAAGGAAATGTTCCTGCTTGAATTGCAGCCAAGGCTCCTTGCTGGGTACCCCCCTTTCTCTTCCTGCTCTTCCTCCCATGTTCTCCCCCTAGAGGCTTCTCACCTGCCAAGTGCATTCTGGGACGCACCATACACGCAGCTCTTTCCTTTCTTCCTGCTTCCTCTGAGGTGCAGGTGCTCCTCCCCAGTTTTCTCTTGGGAAATCCAGACCAGAGCTGGACTAGGACAGTGGCAAAGGGAAGTCGAAAAGGAGATGAATTAGATGCAGGACAGGGGACTCAGAGAGAGAAAGTGACCCACACTGGGGTTGAAATGCTTCCGGAGTTCATGCGTTGGGAGCTGGTCCCTAAGGCAGCCATGCCGAGTGGCTATTGGTGACGGCCGCTCTGTACTTAGAAATGGATTCGTCCATTCATGAGATAATGGATTAACAGAATATCACGGGTGTGGCTTGTCACACAAGTAGCTTTCTTTGTTATGCTTCCTTGCCTCTCCATGCCTTCTGCCATGTCATAATGCAGCAGGAGGACCCGCTTGATGCTGAGCAGATGCAGGCTTTTGGACTTGTCTCCGGAATCATAGACTATATACAGCTGCATACTTTAAAAAAACTTTTTATATTTATTTATTACTCTGTGTGTATACATGTATGTGTATGCACATGGACATGCATGGAGTATTTTTGTTAAAGAAGCAGACAATAGATGGAGACATCTTTTTCAGACCCACTTGTCAAATCTCCTTCTACCAACAGTATTTCACTGTTTCACATTCAGGCTCCCAAACTGAGTTTTGCATTTTCTGTGTACAAACTTGCTTTTCCAGTTTCCCATAATCCGTGCCCAGGGGATTTACAACTCTTCGTTCCCCTCCCTTCTTGGCTGTACTTTGGGTTTCTCCATGTCCTCTCTTCTTTGGCTTCCCTTTGCCACTATCCCAGTACAGTCCTGGTCTGGATTCACCACCTTTAAGGGGCTTGCTGCCCCATAGAAAGTCCATTCCTCACTTACACAGTCGCTCGAGAATATATTGAAAAGCTTGCGTGTCCATATCCCTTCTGGGATCACACAACCCACCAGGCATTCAGAGCCGGGAAGTGGAATGCATCGGAGACTAGTGCAGTCTGACTGGCTATCCCACTCAGGGGCCTCCGGGTCTTTAGACTCTAGGGCTAGCACCATCTATGAGCCACATCTTTCCCCCAGCTAACTACCGTAACTCGGGCCATTCCAGACCTCTGTACAGCCTCCCCAACTTCATGTAGCCTCCTCTTTTGGTCGCTTGAGCAGTGCTTCCTTTCCTCCTGGGTAGCCTCAGGCTCAGTGGACTCAGGACATCAGAAGAGATGAATGTCCGTCTAAGAGGAGTACCAGTAATGTGTGGTGAGAGTGGGAGAGGAAAGGAAGGAGAACCACTCGGACTGCCAGTCACCAGGCAGCTCACTCTGACATAAGGTTCTCCATCAGTAAATTACAGTGGCAGAGAGTTCCCAAGACTCACTCTGTGGAGATCTAAGAGCATTTGGAGAGAATCTGGCAGACAGACCATTTTTTTTTGCAAACTCCTTTTTCTCCTCTTGACTGACTTCAGTGGGTTTGTGTTTGCCCTCTCGTTGCCCGTAGTGATGTCTCATTGCACGGGCAGCGTAAGGAGGTGCGTAGTGCGTGAAGGGCTGAGAGAGAGCCTCCACTTTTTATTAGGGAAATGCATGCAGTTCCTGATGCGGCAAGCTCATTTCATTTTACTTTCCTGGAGAACTGTTTTAACAAGAGTGATTGGGTCACTGTTGGAGACTGTGTTAGTTGTTAGACATTTCTGGAAAGACATTTCATAATATGTGTAGAAAACCCTAAACCTAGACACACTTTATTTTATTTATGAAGTTGCTAAAGAAATAATTGAAGATATAAACTAAAATTTAGCTTTGGGCTGGCAAGACAGCTCAGCAGATAAGGTGTTTGCTGCCAGGACTGCTGACTTGAGTGCAATCCCTGGAACCCTGTGGTGTAAGGAGAGAACCAACTCCTGCAAGTTGTCTTCTGATTTGGTGACTGTCACACACGCACGCGCGCGCGCGCACACACACACACAGAATAAAAAAAGTGTAAACAGCAAGAGTTTTAGCTTTGTTAGGGCTGTTTGTAATAGAAAAGATTGAAAACAACTTATATCTGATAGTAAGGGACTGGTTAAATAATAGCCAGTGGAATTCTGGGTAGCTAGTAATTATTATTGAAGTATATTTTTTAAAGATTTACTTCATGTTCATTTATGTGCATGCGTAGGGATATATGTGGGTGTCTGTGGAAGCTGTCAAATGCCCTGGAGCTGAAGTAACAGGTGACGGTAAGCCACCTGATGTGGGTGCTAGGATCTGAACCCAGGTCCTCTGGAAGAGCAGCAAGCACTCTGACTCCAGTCCTGAAGTATAGTTTTTTGTTTTTTGTTTTGTTTTGTTTGTTTGAGTCAGGGTTTCTCTGTATAGCCTTGAACTCACTCTGACCAGACTGGCCCTGAGCTCACAGAGATCCACCTGACTCTGCCTCCTGAGTGCTGAGATTAAAGGCATGTTTAATAGGCATGCCTGGCATGAAGTATATTTTTAATGGGAAGGATGGGAGTCACTAGAAGTCTTGCTCCTTGTCCATTTTCATTGCAGTCCTACAAGGTAGCTCTTGGGTTGTAGAGTGACATTTCAGAAGCACCACTATTTTGAAAGGGCCTCTGATTTTCCCAGGCAGGACAAGTGGCCATCTTCCACCCTGGGCACAGAGAAGCCCTCTTCCCAGCCTTCCTATCCTTGCTGCATGGCCTTCCATTAAGATTCAGGCTGGCTTGGTGAATTAGATCATTTTGCTTCCAGTAAGTGAGCTGGCTACTTATGCATTCTCCAGCATCTTCAGTGCCAGACACATTTCTCAATCCTCCTCTGCTGGTCAGCCAGGGCCAGGAACGGAGTGTTTCTACCTTCCTTACGTCAATCTGTCAGGCTGTAGCAGGTGGCTCAGTTGGAAGGCTACCATGCTCAACTCTGGATATCCAGAAGACTGTCTGCTTCCAGCTCCGTTGACACCAGGCAGAAACCCCACCTGGGGAACAGAGCAGCTGCCTCTGAGATGCATCATCTCTCTGTGTGTGATGAGAGTGTGCAGCATCAGCTGGTGGCTCTGAGTGGGCGTGTTTCCTGATGGTAGACGATGCTCTCTGAAGCCTCCCAAATGACATTGTCATCACTTGGACAAAGGCACAGGCCGGGCCCTGAGTGAGGAGGGGTCTGGAAATTAAGTCCATCCAACTCTAGTCTGAAAATACTTGCTCAGGGAATAGAGTCGCTGTTATCAGTGGTGACCTTGGCTCTTAAGAAGCTAGAATGCAGGGATGGAATTAGAGAGAGTGCCCTGCCAAGGAGCACTGGAACAAAAGCAGGGAGCCTAGACATGGGCTTGTTTGGGGAATGAGTGAGAGTCAGGCTGCGGGTTTCTGTGAGGACATGGTGCGGGTAGTTGGCCAGGCTGAGATGAGCTCTGGAGAGCTCAAGGGCACACAAAGCTGGGCCTATGACTTAAGAGGAAGGAAGAACAATGGCAGTGGATACAGGGAATTTGTCTGAAGCTGAGAAACAGGTCCAAGAAAGCACAAGGGTGAAAGAAATATGTTAGCTAAGAGAGACACAGGCTGCAGAGCGTCACCTAAGCTAGGAATCCAGAAGAGCTGCCTGTGTGTAAAGGGGAAATGGAGAGTTGATCCATCCATACAGCCCGTGCGAACAGAAGGTCAGGGTAGTTACAGGATAGCCTGAAGGATGGGTGATATGGTTGGTCCTCAAGGCTGGCCATCAGAGCCTGCTCCATGCCAGTAGCTGTTGGTTTGCCAGTGAAGCGGGTGGTCAGCAGTTGGGATGTGGTCTCCGTGATCAGAGCTTCCTGGCTGTAAGGACACCAGGAGAGCAGGTGAACAAGCAGCCTGAGGGCAGGACTCAGCTTCTCCAGTTCCTGCACCACGCAGGCTGCGCTGACCTGATTGAGGCTCCATGGTACCTTTCATTTCCTCCATGGTCCTCCATCTCCTTGTAGGGAAGCATCTGCAGATTGCTCTATCTTAGCCACATTGGGGCTCTGGCTCCCCAGGGGTCAGGAGCTGCAGCCCTGAGTTTACTGACACGGCTGACACTTCCTGAAAGCCACCTGAAATTTAAGAGGAATGGTCCCCACCATTTGGATGTTAATTTTGTTTGTTTTTAGACAGGGTCTCACTGTGTAGCCCACTGAGCTTCTTATATAGCCAACGCTGGCCTTGAAGCCTTGGTTCTCCGGCCTCAGTTTCCCAAGTGCTAGAAATTACAGACGTGTGCCTCCATGCTCTTCTTGGATGCTAATCTTGAGCTTCTTCTCTCCAAGACCCACTGGCTCAATATCTGGTCTTCTGGCCTCCCACGTGGCCCTAGGTGCATCCCTGGTATTCAGCCCTGTAACTTACTGCTGCACCCAGGACATGGTTCACAGTCTGTCTGCCAGTTATCTATTTATAAAGGCCAAAAAAGACCAAGCTTGTGAGATGGGAGTACAGGCTGGCGAGAGAGCAAGAAGTGGGGCCCCCAGAGGGCCCCGTGAGCCCGGACACTGCATCTATGGGGCCTGTGACAGAGCTACAACAGGGCCACCACGAAGAAGCCAGTGGCCAGCATTCTAGTGATGCCCCTGGGGGTCCACTCTACCCACAGTCAGTGAGGCACCCTGAGAGTCGCTTCTGTCCGGCATGATGCCTATTTTTGGCAGTCTTCTGCCTTGCCCTTGGGTCCTCCTATGCCTCTGGCAGTTGCCGTAGTTCTCACAAACTATCTCCAAGGCTGCGGTGACTGCTGTTTGCTTTGGGGAGGGGTCTCTGACCAGGCCTGAGTGTGGGACTGATCACCTGTCTCACTTGGTCAGTATTGGTCAGTAGGTTTCGCATTCAGGACCGCCATGGACTGAGATCCAGCCCTTCTCTGCAGGGGTATGAAGGTGACCAACCAGACCTCAGATGGACACTCATAGTCACCTGACACAAAAGCCAAACAAGGCCACGGTTTGGTTGCTGCCCTGACCAGAGCACAGGCAGGCAGAGGTGGATGGATACCATGTCCCTGAGTATGAGTTGCTCCTCAGACAGCTACATGGAGTTCGTCCCTTCTGTGCGCTACAGCATTCGCTGACAGCATTCCTGGCACAGTCCCCACTGTTGACGCCACCGTTACCACCCCCACCTCGGGACGATTCAAACTTCTCATACCCTCTACTGCGGGGTCTGGTGATATCATCCACTGGTGTCACTAGTTGAGGGGAAATTGAAAAGGGCTTTTATGGTCCCCTACCTGCATTGGGCCAGATGCCCAGGTGCCTGTTCTTCCCACTGCTTTCTCTGTGGGATTGGTAGCAGCCCAGGGAAGAGCCAACAGGGAGCCTCCAAAACCCCAATTGCACTCAGTCTGAGGCCACAGGGGGATGTTCTGTTTCTGACCTCAGCACAGGCAGGTCCTGAGGACAGCGGGAAGGTAGGAAAAGAGCCTGCCTGCCCCTTTCCCCATGTTGATCCGTTCCTCTAAGGAGGGTGGGCTGTCACGTGCCATCCACACACACCTGCACCTCTGCAGGCAGATGTGGCTTCGCCTGTCTCCTTGCAGATCTTGTAGCAGATTATGCATGGTGTGTCAGGAGCACCAGCCGGATCGCTAAGTGATGACATGTCCGGTTGGGTGGCATCTCAACCTTCTCTCAACCTTCTGCATTTCCCTGAGTGTGCAGTGTACCTAGACTCAAAGCCACAAGGTGCAGCAGAAGCATGCATGCTAATTTACATCGTAAGGATGTGGGATTTGACTTGACCTATAATGCCTGAGTTTTCAACAAAAACATATTCAGTAGGTAATTAAAATACAGTAAATTAAAAAGAAGCATCATGAGAAAATGATTCCATTAAAAAATAAGATCCTGGGGCTGGAGAGATGGCTCAGAACTAAAGAACATGCACTGGTCTTATAGGGGCCCCAAATTTTGGTTCCCAGCATCCATACTGGGTGGCTCGCAACCCCCTGTAACTCCAGCGCCAGAGGACTCAATGCTGTGGGCACCTATACTCACATGCAAACCCACACATGAGTAATTTAAAGATACTAAACATAAATAAGTAACTAAAATCCTATAATCCAAAAACTATGTAGAAAGTCCAGAGACTTAAAAAAAAAAATCAAACAAATAAAGAACTATAGAATTCTGATAAAATTACTAGAAATAAGGTAACTTTTATCAAAGTAGATCTTCACTGTCACTGTTTATTGAACTTGTGTTCTGGGAGCATGAAAGTGGTCTTCAACCTTCTGAGGAGGGGCCTCTGAACAGAGGGGCTCCTGGACCTGCAGGGGGAGACAGACAGATAAGGCTTTCAAGGGTGTCTCTGAGCAAAAGAAAACAAAGCATCAAAAGACTGCCATGTATTTATGAGAAGAGGCCAGGAAGGGGAGAGGTGGTCCCTAAAGGCCCTACAGATGAAGACTGATGCTGCCCCACCTTCCCGTCCTGAGGATAATGGTCCTTTCCTTGACCAAGAGCTAGTCTTGGCACTGTGGATGGGCCAGCACCATGCTGCTCACTGGCCCATGGCACTCCTTTATATCTACAAAGCATGTAGGCTGGCACTCTGTTGGGATCTCCCCTCCCCTCCTGCAGGAACTTAAGGGGTCTCTGCTTGTCTGCAATCCCTGAGCACAACCTTCTTAGGAATGCCTTCCACAGACCCCTTGTTCCTTCTTAGAGCTCTGTGGCCATGCAGCCAGCCCTGTGTCACCCACCTCAGCCCTTCATGCAGAGCCATAGCTGAACAGGGAGATGCTCTCCGATGGGAGGAAACTTGAGGCTGAGGGTGATGGATACAGTCTACTAGGCCTCTGCCATTGGATCCTTGGAAAGATCAGGCTATGAGGAGGAAGGCTATGTCTTTCCTCCAGGGACCGGGAAATTACAGCTGGTGATAAACCTGCTGTTTGTCCTAATTAGCAGCCTTAATACCTCATGCAAGCCATTAACAGGCTGGTGCATGGATACACATCTTTAAATGTAATTAGTAATGTCGTTAGCCTAATCCATAATCAATACCTGGGTAATTGCTTCCTAGGGTTTATATTTAGTCCTTGGGGTTGCGGCATTGCGAGCAGCGTCCATCTGCAGACATTCTAATGGACGTATACAGGTTACTGACAGCCGAGCCCATCAGGAGGTCCCAGGAGTTGCGGCCCAGGTCAGAAGGGGACCATGGTGGGTCAGAGAGTGGGTGTTGGCTTCCCAGCTACCTGGCTTTTGGAGCCTTGAATGATCATGCCTCTGGCTCATCCAGAACTTGGACTGCAACTCTAGAACAAGAAGGACCACTTCAGAAACTAAGTCAAAGGTTGGTCCTGAGGCCTGGGGGCCCCAGACCACAGGCGTCATCCCCTTCCCATGTCACCTCCCCACCAGAAAAATATGAGGAGGGTACTGAAGATAACACCCAGACTAGAGCTGCTGAGCCATTAGGCCGGCACTTTCTTCTACGTGACTTCCCCTGTTGCCACTTAGGCTTGCCCGGAAGGCTGCAGTTGAGCCCAGTGTGTTTTCCTCTTTGACAGCACTGGTGGCCCAAGGTCAGGCAAGAGTGACAGGAGAGAAGCCTGTGGACAGCTATCTTATGAATGGGCTCCCATCTGACTGAGATTGGAATTAATACCAGGCTTCCGCTTCCAGGAACGTCTCCAGCAAAAAGATCTGGGCAGAGAAGGTCTGGGCTGGAATGCTCTGAGAGCTAGCCATAAATCTCTCCCCAAAATGATGATGCATAAGCTAATTGCTCTGGAGGCACCCTGCTCACCCCTTGGAGCCAACATGTCATTCTCCATCCTCCCAGCTCTGCCATTCTCTGGGAACAGGGCCAAAGAGGGGTGGACGGGAGTTGGCAAAGTCACCATGAAGGAAAACATTTTAATTCATTTAATTATGAGACTCTCAGAAATCCATGCTCTGTTTCTCCTTGGGCTGGTTAAAGAAAATGAGAAGTGGCTTGTTCCCACCCCCACCTTCTCCTTAGCCAAAGAGGCTCTGAAAATTGTGGGGTGTGGGCAGCCTGGAGCTATGCATAGCCGGGGACAATAGCCCAGCAGATACAGTGCTAGCCCAACCATGGCTAGCTTGCTCATGACGCAGCTCACGTGTTTTTTACGTTCCTTCCATATGAAGATTCCCCATTGACCTCTTCACTTTCTTCCTTTCCCGAGCACACATGTGACAGCAGGACTGTAACATGTGAAACTGTTAGGTTAATTGTCAGCCTTTCCATGACAACCACAGGTCCTTACCATCCAGTCCGTCTTATAACACAGTCTCACAATTCCACTGTATGCTGGGTTCTGCTCTAGCTCCAGAGAATGTACACAGCAGCTATCACTGGAAGGTCACAACTCTTTAAGGATATCACTGAATGAAGACAAATGTATCAAACGGTAGAAGGGAAAATACACAAAATATCCCCCAATCAATGCCTGGCCTGGGGCACCCCAACCCCCAAGAGAGACAGAGAACCTCACTCTTCTCTTTACTGTGGCAAGCAGGAATCAGGTAGCTGGAAAGCCTTGGGTAGAAACTCCTCCACATCGTGCCTCTTGATTTTAGTGAGTAGCTGCTGGGCCTTGGCAGCTGCAGTGGACTGACAGCCAGGAGGTTTCTGGACTCTGCTAGGAATGAATAAGGCTGTGGACACTGGGTACCCTGAGTCTGAATGGCAAGATCTGTCTTCTCGCTTTACAGGGTAGCAGTGGAAGCCAGAGACAGTGGCGGAGGGGCAGGGCAGAAGCTCTGAGTGGCCCCTGCTTTTGTCCCCAAGCCCTAGAGGATGTTGGGGCAGGTAGGGGTTGGGACATTGCTAACCCATGTGTGGAGGACACACTGTTCTTTCCTGCAGAGGAAGGATCTTGTCTCTGTCCAGTGGGTCCCGTCGTGACCACTAAGGTTAGGTCTCAAAGCCGCTATTCACATATCAAAGCTGACGCTGGCTGCCTGGTTTTCCCAGCATTCCTCAGTTCCTATCTGTTACAGGGTCTTCCTGACTGGCATACTCCACCCCCTACTGTAAACTCTCCAGCTAAAGGCTGGGCTGCCTTCCTCCAGCTGCTCTACCCTATATAATCTAGCCATTTTGGCAATGCCAGCCCTTTTTGACCTTTTGGCCTCCTGGTCTCCCGGTTCTCCCTCCTCCCTCACCTCACATGGCCCGGCTCAGAGTCATGTTCTCTCTGGACTCTCCCAGATGTCTCTGCCTCTGCCTCTACCTGTATTCTCCTTATAGCTATAAGCTATAATAAAAACTTCAACCCCTAAGGAGCAGTCATGTCCTCCTTTTGCTCACCCACCCCCTTTTTTTCTGAGACAGGGTCTCTCTGTTGTAACTCTGGCTGTCCTGGAACTCACTCTGCAGACCAGGCTGGCCTCGAACTCACAGAGACCTGCCTGCCTCTGCCTTTGCCTCCCGAGTCCTGAGATTAAAGGTATGTGCCACCACTGCCCAACATCTATTTGCTTCTTTTGTTCACTCAATTAGCAGGAGTTTTAGCAGCTTCCTCAGTTTCTCTGCTTCTCTGAGCCTCTTGACCAGCTTGGTCTCTTGCTCCATATGGGCGCTATCCTGGAACAAAGGCCCCACCACCCAGCTGGCTCCAGCTACTCCAGACAGAATAGCAGATAGCAGCCACAGCATTCAAGGTGCTATAGCTAGTGATCCCTAAATGCATGTCCACATGTTCTCGTGGCAGCCCGTTACTGAGCCTGGGCAGCATGACAGTACCCATCCTGCCCCACGGCCCCAGGGGAGAGAACAACAGTCAATGAAGATACAAAGCAGTTTCTGACGATACATGCTATAAAGAATACAAAACAAATAATGGGAATGTCAGTGACTGGGGCTGGTAGGGCAGGGCAGCATGTAAGTACAGCTGGCTGATAGGGCAGCCTCTGTGCAGAGACACAAGTAGATGTACACAGCAAGGGAGCAGCAAAGCCAAGGGCCTGTAGCAGGAGCAAGCTTAGAGAGCTCCGGGCAGTCAGAGGATGGTATGGGACAGAGTTGAGCGACCCAGGAAAATGCAATGGTCGGTGAAACACATGGCCTTGGCTTAGGCTCCCTTCTTAGTGCAGGAAAGCAGGGTTTGCATCAGGGGGCCTGAGAAGGGCCCTGGGTGCCAGGCTGAAGAGGAAATATCTCTGGGAGGAGACAGGCATTCCAACAGGGCTGTGGCCCACTGCTCTTGCTTGCCTCTATGCCCTGGCCCTACCCAAGAGCCGACCTCTGAAGGCCAGGACCTTGCCCTCCCTGAGTGTCATCCTCTGTAGAGCTCGCACCTGGCCATATTCCACTCCTGGGGAGGAAAGGGTACAGCGAATGACTGCTAAGTGGAAATGGGTTTCCCTGTGGAGTAAGGAAAATGTTCTGGAACTAGATAGTCACATGACATACTGAATGTTCCAGATGTCATCGATCCTGTACTTTAAAACTTTTAAAATAGCAAAGTTTAGGTCATGTATATTTTTGTGACAACAAAAAAAGTTAGTTCAGTGCTTTTTCATGATAAAATTTTCTAGAAGCGTAAGAACAGAAGGAAATCTCCTCAACTTGTGCACACGCTCACACGCATGCACACATACACAGGCACACACACACATGCACGTACACACAGGCACACACACATGCACGTACACACAGGCACACACACATGTACACACACACATGTGCAACACACATGCACACACACACATGTGCACACACACACATGCGCACACACACATGCACACACACACATGCACGTACACACAGGCACACACACATGCACACACACATGCATACACACACACGCATATGCACACACACACGCATATGCACACACATGCACGTACACACAGGCACACACACATGCACACACACATGCACACACACACATGCACACACACATGCACACACACACATGCACACGCACACATGCACACACACACATGCACACGCACACAGGCACGTACACACAGGCACACACGGGCACACACACACACACATGCATACACACACACACCTCATAGCTGACATCATATTCAATCACAAAAGACTAGATGATTTTTTCCTAAGATCAGGAAAAACAGGTATGCCCATTCTTGCCTCCCCTATTCAACACTGCACTAGCAATTCTAGACTGTGCAATCCAGCGCACATATATAACGAAATAAAAAGCATTCCTGTTGGGAAGGAAAAAAATAAAATCACCTCTATTTGTAGATGAATGTCTACATTTTTAAAAAGTCCAAGAAGAACTAGGGATGTAGCAAAGTGCTTAGTCTGAAAGTGCTTGCCATGCAAGCATAAGGACCCAAGCTCAGTCCCCAATCCACATAAAGGGCTGTGCTTTTAATCACAGGAATGGGGAAGTGGAGACAGGCTCACTGGCCACCATCATGGCCTAATCATTAAGTTCCAGACTAGTGACAGATCCTCTTTTAAAAACACAAGATGAGAGGCACCTGAGGAACAACAGCCAAAGCCGACCTCTGGCCTCCATACAAACACACACACACACACACACACACACACACACACACACACACACACACACACACACACACACACACACACATACACACGAGTATGTGCACCCACATATACCCATGTGTACACAATCCTAAGGAATCTGCAAAAAGTAGGCAGGTAAAAATAAAAAATACTTCTCGTAACTTATGAGTTCAACCAGGTAAGATAAGCATACCCAAAACTATAGAAAGTAACAAACTCATGGGGACTACGCAACACACTCCTGACTGATAACTGGGTCACTGAAGAAATAATGCAGATTAAAAAAGAAATTCTAGAATTGAATGAAAGTGAAAATACAACATAGCCTAATATGGGATACAATGAAGACAGCCCTAAAAGGCTGAACTACAGTGATAAGAACCTACATCCAACAGTTGGAGAGTTATCCAATTAATAAGCTAATGATGCACCTTCAGACCGTGGGAAAACAAGAACAGACAACATCCCAAAACAGTAGATCGGAAGCGATAATCAAATCAGGCTGAAATTAATGAACAAATTTGAAAATACAAAGAATCAATGAAACCAAGAGCTGGTTCTTTGACAAGATAAATAAGACTGATAACTCTTTAGCCAAATTAACCAAAAGAGAGAGGACATCCAAAATAATAAACTTAGAAAAGGCAGAGACTATAGCAGATACCAATGAAATTCAGAAACTTCTGAGGGCATACTTTAAAAACCTCTACCCAGTTAGGATGGAAACCCTAAAAGAAATGGATGAATTTCTAGATGCACACAACATATCAAAATTAAACCAGAATAAAATCAATACTTTGAAATGTCCATAATCAGCAACAACTGAAGCAGTAATAAAAAGCCTTTCAACTAAAAATAAACAGGACCAGACGCCCCACCGCAGAGTCTACCAGCAACTCAGAGAAGAGCCAGCATCAGTGCCATTCAGATTTTTGCACAAAATAGAAAAGGAAGGAAGATTTTCAAATTTCTTTTATGAATCCAATGTTACCTTGATATATAAACTAAATAAAGAAACAACAAATAAGAAAATTACACCCCAATCTTCCCCCATATACATAGATATAAAAATTCTCAATAAAATATAGGCAAACTGAATCCAAAATCATATTTAAAAAAAGATCATGACCAACTCAGCATCATTCTAGAAATGCAGGTGTGGTCCAACATACATAAATCAATAAATGTTACCCATCACATAAATAGGCTCAAATATAGAAATAATAGGATCATTTCACTATGCAAAAAAGACCTTTCACAAATCCAACTTATCTTCATGACAAAAGTAACAGATAGACTTTTGGCGGGGCATACTTGGACATTAAAATCCTATACATGACAAACCTATAGCCAACATCATGCTAAATGGATAAAACATCAAAGCATTCCCACTAAGATCAGATAGAAGATGAGGGTGTTCATTCTCTCCACTTCTATTCAACATAGCACTTGAAGTCTTAGCTAGAGCAATAAGACACAAGAAGGAAATAAAACGATACAGATAAGAAAGCAGGTCAGGGTGTTACTCCTTTGCTGCTGCTGATTCTGTACGTAAGAGACACAAAACGCTCACCAAAAACTCTTAGACCTGATGATAACCACTTTCAGCCAAGGGGCAGGATACAAATTTCACTCACAAAAACCTTTGACAAATGGACTGAGAAAGAAACTAGGAAAACAGTCTTACTCATAATAGACTCAAAAAACTCCTTGAAAGAAACCTAACCAAGAAAATAAACGACTTTTACAGTGAAAACATTAAGACGCTGAAGAAAGAAATCGAGGAAGATACCAGAACTTAGGAAGACTCCCTACTCATAGATTAGAATAAACACTCTTGGGAAAAATGATCATCCTGCCAAAAGCAGTCAACAACTTTAATGCAATCCCAATCAAAAGTCAAGACCATTCATCACAAACCTAGGAAAAAAACAACCCAAAAATTACATGGAGGAACCAAGGGTAGCCAAGACAAGCTGGACAAAAATAACACGGGGCGATACGAACCACGGCAGATCTCATGTTACAGACAGAGCCGTGATGATAAAAACAGTATGGAACTGGCCAAAATGAAACACAAAGCAAAGCAAAGCAAACAAACAAACAAAAATCCAGACATGTAAGACCAATGGAACAGAACCGAGGGCACAGACATAAGTCCACACGTGACAGTTGTTTGAGTGCTTTTTTAAAATAAAGACTGAGAAAAACACATTGGAAAAAAGACAGCATCTTCAACAAATGGTGCTGAGAAACTATTTCAACACCCAGGAAAATGAAATTGGACCCTGTTTCTCGAGAAACTCAACTCCAAATGGATCAAGGACCACAGCATAAGACCCAATACCCTGAAACTGCTAGAGGAGAGAGTACAGCTCAGTTCATGAGCACAGCTGAGGACTTTCTGAACAGGACTCTGGCAGTGTAGGAAGTAAGACCTGCCGTGGATGGTTGCGATCTCATAAAATAAAAGAAGCTTCTGTACAGCAGGGAAAACTGTTGATTGACGAGGAGACAGCCACAGAACGAGAGGAAAACCTTTGCAGTTAGTCACCCAGCCGAGGATTAGTGTCCAGAATATACAAAGAGCTCAATAAGCTAAGCATTAAGAAAATAAATGGCCCAGTTGGAAGTCGGTTATAGAACTGAGCAGAAATTTCTCAAAAGAATACATGCACTGACAAGAAAACATTTTTAAAAGGGCTCAGTTACCTTATAGGAAAATGCAGATTAGAAACCATGTTAATGTTCCATCTGCTCAGTCAGAATTCCTATCATCAGGAATGCAAATGTCACCAGATGCCGACATGGATGTGGGCAGAGGAACACCTTTATACACTGTTGGTGGGAGTGTAAACTCGTGCAGCCATTCTGGAATCGGTCAGAAGGGTTCTGAAAACCAAACCAAACCACAACAACAACAAAAACACTATAAATATAACCGTGACATGACCCAGCTGGATCACTCCTAGGCAAAGGACTTTATCTCACCACAGACATTAGTATCAGCATGCTCATAGTCAGCTATTCATAATAGCTAGGAAATTTAATCAACCTACATGCTCACCAACAGATGAATGGATGGCGAATATGTTCTATGTTTACAAACGGATTATTACTCATCTGTAAAAAATGAATTCATGAAATGTTCGGGTAAATGGATGAGACTGGAAAGAAAACTGAAGGCCCAGAAAGACACGTGCCACGTTCTCACTCATGTGCAGATCCTAGCTTCAAATCTTTGTTTTGTATGCTTAAGTTGGAGCATAAGTAGAAGCCAGGAAACTGGGAAGGGGCCACGGGGGAGATGTGTTGAGAGAGCCTGCGTGTGAGGGGGTGGGGGGGCATAGTATGTTAAAGGTCATAAGAAGTAGAGAGATGGTATACTGGGTGTGGAAAGGCTTAAGCAGGGAGGGTCCCAAGAAGATGGGGAAGTTAGAGGGGGCAGTTAACCTAAAGGAAGAGTGTATGAAAAAAAAGTGTAAGTCTATTAGCTTGCGGTCCAATTAAAATCTAATCAGAAGGATAGTAGCATACATGTGTTATGAAAGAAGAGGGGAGGAAGAGAGAGAGAGAGAGAGACTGGGGTTTAAATGATTAAATATTTAAGTGGAGACGGGATGGGGGATAGGAGCGAGAAAGGTAACTAAAGATGCATGGAAAAGCCTTATGGAAACCCACTAGTTAGCAAGCTAATTTTAAAGCGCATATATTTTTAAAGAGTTCAAACAGAAGTATTCTGCATGGGGGGGGCGGTGCTATTCCCAGAAAAGACAGGCTAATTAAATGAAAATTATGATGCAAACCATGGGCTGCTTCCTTAGGAGTTGTTGGTCAGGGATCTCCAAAACAACCCAGGATATTTCCATTGTTCTAAGACCCTATTGCTGAAAACACTACACTCACTGGGTCCAGGCCATAGAGTCCAGCCGATCTCAGACAAGGAAGCTTCCTTCTTGCTGGCTAGTGTTGAGAGTGCATAAATGCCATGCAGATTAGGAGTGAAAAGTTACCAATGGTCTTACATGGTGCTTGATCTGCAAGCTACGATACCAACCTGCCAGACAATGTGTGGTCATCTGTGCAATAGCTGTATGATTGTTATGGGGGTAACCATTTTCTGGGTAGATTTAAGGCCTGATCCACGGGAGGGAATTTCATCCCAGGCACTATAAACCTGCTCAAAAGCCCATGGCTGAGGAGATCACAGTCCATCGAGTAGAACCAGCTATTGTTATTTTGCTAACTGGTCATAATTGTCAAATTCCTTCTTAAATACTTACATTTATACCCATAGATGTGAGCTATTCCCAACCTTGCTTGGAGACGTTTCTTTGCACAATGAGCAGCAGTCGGACAGAAACTCTTATCTCTTCAAAGTACTGGAAGTAAGTGACCGAGTGCTCAGCTTTAAATGGGACATCTTTGCCCACCCTCCAAATCTCAGGGAACACCATGGAACAGGAGGCAGAAAGACTAAGGACCGCAGGATGGGGAGAAGTGCTGTGCTATCTTCCGGATGTAACGTGGCTGTTTCATTCACAAACTCACAGTAGCTGTGGTTACCTTCACAAAGCCTGAAGAAGACGAAACCAGCCAAAATTCCTGCAGAGGCAAGGGAGGAGCTCTGGAGGCCCCACCCTCACTGAAGAGCTACAGGCAGTGGTAGCTTCTGGGGAGTGTATAATCTTTCTTATTTGAGGGTGTGGCTATTGGTACGTTTCCCATGTTCCAGTGCATGGCATCAAATCTATGCACATGTGGACTGCAGTAATGGCACTTAGGGATTAAAGAGCAGATGACATGAAGATGGGAGGGGGACATGTCAGGAGCAAACCCAGGGAGAACTGGAGGAGAAGATTGGGGTCCATGTGATCATAGTTCATCGCGTACATGTATGACATTCTCAAAACTTAAGCATTTTAAGGTAAAAAAAATGAACTTTATTAAAATAAGTTAACTTGATTTTTATGTTGCTTAATTCTAGCTTTTATAGTTGTACTTTTTCTCTGTCCTCTCTAATAGATTTTAATATTTGAAATTAAAATATAATTACATCATTATCCCTTCTCTTTTCTCCTTCTAACCCTCCCCATGCACCCCTATCCCCTTGGTTTGTCTCAAATTTAGGGCCTCTATTTCTTTAATTGTTGTTACGAATATTCCTAAATATATGCATACAACCTGTTCAGGCCACAATATGCTACTTGAACGTGTATGATCGCAGGCATGACCAGTTGGTACTGGGTTGTAGATGCATCTGTTGTAGATGGTCCCTTGCTCTCTGCATTTTGACCAGTTGTAGTTTTCTGTAATGGTCTCCATCTATTGCAAGGGGGTGTTTCTTTGATAAGGGTGAAACACATATCTTCAGGTATGAGGATAAATATTTATACTGTAGTTGGAAATTATGCCAGTTTAGTTACGTGGTTGTTGTAGGTTCCCTTCTAAGAGCCACAATTTCACTAGCCCCAGGTAGTTGGCTAGGTTTCCAGTACCAGGCATAATCTCCATCTTGATGAATTGGCCATAAGTCCAATTAGAGGCTGTTGGTTGCCACCAGGATGTTTATACCACTATTGCACTCTTCGGGGTATCATGTCGGGCGTTATTTTTGTTCATAGACATCATATTTGGGAGGGATTATTGGTTGCTTCCCTTTCTCGGAAGCCTGCATGGCACCTTCTGGAATCAACAAAGACCTAAATGTGAAATTTAAAACACAGAAACCGATAGAAGAAAACATAGACAATACCTACAGGATATAGGCATAGGAAAGAACTTTCTGAATAGGATTCCATTTGTCTAGAAATTGAAGCCAACAATTGACTAGTGGGGCATCATAAAACTAAAAAGCTTTTGCACGGCGAAAGGAACAATCAATCAAGTGAAGAGGAAGCCCACATAATGGGAGAATTTTTTTGCCAGCTATATATCTGACAGGTTTAATAACCAGAATATATAAAGAACAACAACATGAAGAGTCAAAAAACCAAACAACCAATTCAAAAACTGGACTATGGATCTGAACAGAGAGTTCTCACAGAGAAGAATAGAATGGCTAAGAAAATATCCAAAATAATGCTCAGTGTTCCTAACAACCAGGAAAGTGGGAATCAAAACAACTCTGAGGCTTCATCTTAGCCCAGCCAGTGTGGGAAAGACCAACAAAACCAACAGCAAATGCTGACGGTGGTGAGAGGGAAGAGGACCCCTCATTCACCGTTGGCGGGATTGCAAACTCATCCAGCCGCTCTGGAGCTCAGTGTGGAACATTCTCATAAAAGTGAAAACAAATCTATTACATGGTCCAGAATATGCCCAAAGGACTCAGCATCCTACTCCACAGATGCTTGCTCAGCCATGTTCATTGCTGTTCTAGTCACAATAGCTTGAGAATGGAAACAGCCTCCATCAGCTGGCAGAGAGATAATGAAGACGCGGTGCGAGCACACCGTGGAATGCTACCGAGCTGTAAAGACAAATGAAATCATAAAATTTGCAGATAAATGGATGAAACTGGAAAATAACATATTGAGCAAGGTCCAGATCCAGAAATACAAATGTCATACATTCTCTCTCATCTGCAGCTCCGAGACTCAAACCTTCAGATGGTCGTATAGCCTAGAACAACCATAGAAACCAGGAGAACAAAAGTGGACCGTAGGGGCTTCAAGAGAGAAGGAAATAGCAGACTTTAATAAATTTTTAAGGATCTAAAAACAAAACCAAACAAGAGCTGCAGCATTTACTGTTAGGCTCTGTACGGTGGGAACATCACGGCTGTTCCCAGGCCCTCACTCCCACTTCAGATTCCCCACCTATTTATCTATTTATCCGTTATCTGGCCATCATCGGCCTATCATCTGCCCTATTCTGGCTCTCTTAAGAATTCTTTCCGAGGAATGAAGAGATAGCTCAGCCAGTAAAGTGCTTGCCATGAAAATATGACCTGATCTCCACCTTACATCTTTAGTTAGGAACCAGAGGGTGAACAGGGGCTCCACTGTAAGAACTCCAGGCCCACCCCCAGTGATCCACTTCCCCCAGCGAGGTTCTATCGCCAGAAGGTTCTATGACCTTCCCAAACAGCTGCCAGCTGAGGACTACATGTTCAAACACTTGAGCTTATGGAGGGACATTTCACATTCAAACCTCAATAGAGGGGTTGCCCGAAACCTTACTGTCAGGAACAGTAGCCATATGTGCAAGGAAAGAAAATGTAAAACCAGCAAAGACTGAGGGTAGAGTTACGGGGCCATGCGCTATGGGGTTGCCGCTATGGATGACATTGTGGGATTCCTGACACACATGATGAGACATCACAGTGGGATGAATTGCCTGAAGGCTTTACAAAGTCTAAGAGTGGGTTCTTCCATGGGTTGTGAAATAGGCGATTCCGTTGTTGTTCTGTATATCTAGGGCACTCAGGTTGATCATTTAAAAAAATACCAAACATACAAAAGAATACAAGCTGAGTAAGGTTCATTCCTATAATCAGCACTCAGGAGGTTGAGGCAGGAGGACCATAAGTTAAAGGTCAGCCTGAGCTATGGAGTGAGACCAAGTTTTAAAACGAACAGAAAAGAGTGTATACAACGTGAGTACACTGTAGTGAGAATCACACAAGGACTGGGGTGTAGCTCAGTGGTAAGGCTCTCGCAGAGCCAGTGTAATCCCCAGCACAAGGTGGTGGGGGGGTTGCCTTTCATCTTCTAAGTATCCAAGAGCGTCACTGAAAATTAAATTGCCCAGTCCTGATCTTGGAGCAGAGGCTAGGATCCTCTGTGGAGACTGGGCTTCTTGCTGGGGCATCACTGCCTGGCCCTGCTGGACTGAGGTCCAGGGCAGTTGGTTTTCCTTGTTGCTGTCTGGGAAAGACAGGCTTATCTCCAGTCTACCCTTTATGTTAAGTTCAACACAACTGGGGTCTCCTGTAGAAATCCGGGCCATTTATTGGCTAAGATTTCTGTCCATTGTTCATCAGGAAGTCATGAGACTCCAGAATTCAAGCTCACCTCTCCTGGCAAACTCCCTCGTGCTAACAGTTCTTGGCTTGCATTTCAAGGTTTAAATAAGTCTCTTCCTTTTCCCTAAATCTTTAATGCACTTTAGAAAATTAATTCTGTATTTTGTCCAGGTTTTCCGGGTCAGAGACACTCCACCTACCCACTATATCATCAAAAAGAAGCCAGAATGACCCAATTTTCAAGTCCCCAAATTGTATAATTAAAAAAAAGTACACAGTAAGTTTTCGAAAGATCCGTCTTATTCTCAGAGGTTACTGACCCCCTGCCTTCTTGCTCCCATCCACACTGCCCGCTGCACTGACACCTGGCTCCTCCCGTTACCTTCACTGTGACATGGCCTGTGATGGGGCCTAGAGTCCCGGAGTCCTCTGTAGGATAGGCATTACGGAAGTTGTGGATCTGTTTTGGTCGAATGCCATGATTCTAGAACAGACTCCACCCAAACCCACTCCCCAGCACTAAAACACAAATTGCACATTTAAACCTGATTCCATGGCTTAAAGCAGCAGTTCTCCACCTGTGTGGTTGGTGACCTCTTCAGGGGTCAAGTGACCCTTTCACAGGGGTCGCCTAAGACCATCTGCATATCAGACATTTACATTATGATTCATAACAGTAGCAATCTTACAGTTATGAAGTAGCAACGAAAATAATTTTATGGTTAGGGGGGGTCACCACAACATGAGAAAGTGTATTAAAGGGTCACAGCTTTCGGGAAGGTTGAGAAGCACTGGCTTAAAGAAATCAGACCATGTCCCTGGAACAGAGTTAGGAAGTGGTCGGTGCCGTGTGTCACAGCAGCCCTTGGTTTATGATTCTAGCCAATGCCAGATTACTCCATGTTCCTTGTGATGTACACTATGCTGAGCTAAATCACAAGATATGAAACTTCCCATCATTCTTAAAACATTTTAAAAATTCAGACTTTTTCTTTGTTCTGATGATTGGTCCAAGACTCTTCAGGAGGACCAGCTGGGGATGCGGTCCAGAGATGAAGATTACACTCTGAAGAGACTCCCTCTGGCCTGTCTCCACCATCTTTTTTCTGTCCCCCCTTTCTCTGTGTGTGTCTCCCTGTATCTCTCTCTTTCTCTATCTCTCTCTCTGTCTCATACCTCTCCCCTTCTCACTCTTTGTGTTTGAGACAGGGTCCTTGGCTGGCCTGGAACTCACTATGTAGACCAGGCTACCTCAAACTCTTAGAGACCCACATGTGTACTAGGATTGAAGGTATGGGCCGCCATGCCAGCTCATTATTTTAATGAAGCTTCTCTCCAGGCTTTAAAAGAAAGCCTCCCATATTAAAAAGAATCACTGCAGTTTCCCTTTGGGACTGACTGGTGCTCTATCATCTTTTATAACTCCAAGCTCATGAGGAAGGCTTCTGGTGGCAGATCCAGGGTAGTTGGGCCTGGCATGGGCCAATCCACTCATCTGTGGGTATTCTGCTGTGAACCAGATGTGCCATGTCACACACCAAGGGCATGAGTAAGAGCTGCTGATGAGGAGTCCGAGGTGGCCCAGCTCTGGCTCTCAGATCTTCCCAGACTCCTCTGAGCCTCAACAGAGACTCTGGCCAAGGAGTGAGATCTCTGGCGGACATCTCACATGTAGACCATCCAGGACATTGTCTTTTGGCAGTGGTAAAATGGTCAAATCAGTGCTTGTAGCCTTTCCAATTCCTTTGCCAGAAGGGGAACTCCTCAGGCCAGGGCGGCTCTTGCCAGCACACCAAGTCCAGTAGGTAAGAGGAAAATCAGAGCACACAGCTGTTCGAGTGGGAACCCTCTCCCTCCTATCCTAAGCAGCCCTTTCGGCCTCGATGAGATCACACAGGGGACTCCAGGACAGAGACCTGGACCAGAAGCAATCACGTGTGTTTCAGTAACATGAGCGTTTGCAGGTCCCAGAGGAGAAGACAGGACCATATGGTGGCAAGGCCTTACTGAACAGCCCAGGAGTGTTCAGCATGGCTTCTGAAGTCTCATGGCCTACATACTCCTGAACCTTACTTGCTAGGAACTCAGCCATCCTTGACTAACCTGCCTGGTGGCTTCTCCTGAGAAGACTCTGAGAAGCAATTGCTAGCATTTTCTCAGAGCTAATAACAGTTGTTGGCTGTGTCTGACGCACACTCAGCTGTCTTGGGGCCTGGCCATCCGCACACACAGGAGGGCCCAAGCCCACAGAACAAAGGCTCAGTGGTGCAACCGAGAACATCTGTCCCAGAGCTTCACGGGCACCTTCTCAGCATGCCTTTCTGTTTACGCAACAATTGTCCTCTGACTGTTTGCAACCAGAGTGGTCCTGACAACATTACTGCAGAGCCATCCCGATTTAGACCATTCAGAAGTTCATGTCAAGCGTGATGCCTCCAGAGCTGTCACGTGGGCATCTTAAAACAGATCCCAACATAGCTCCTGAAGGAATGTCACTCATTAGAAGATGGACAGCCTTGGGGAGCCTGGGGACTAGAATCACATAGTCCCGAGCTGGGTACCGGTCTATCTTAATGCAATCACTCTCCCTGGGCCACCAATTTTTCTCATCTGGAGAAAGAGGAAACAATTACTGTACTGCCTAGCTTTTGACAATTATGTGTATGCCATCCATCATCGTTTCAAAACTCCAAAACTCCCTCAGATTGGCCGCACTCCTGACATACTCCTCTGCCAGTTCCAAACAGCTTGGTAGTGCTGTTACTAGGGAAATGACTTGCTGTGGGCTCCTGAGGGTGGAGGTGGGACAGAAGGAAGTTTGCTAGCCCCCTGGGATCTGCAGGCCCTATGTGTGCCTACACCTCCCTCTCCTCTCCTGGCCCATATCAGCCTGGACTCTAGCATAGGCCTGATCATCAGCTCTGCACAGCTAAGAAAGCCAGAGAAAAGGAGACAGGTTTAGGCTAGTTCTCTGCAACCCCATGCCATGCTTCTGTTGGCCCAGTTTACGAACCTAAACTAGATCAGCGGGAGCCTGAAGCCAAAGACCACACTCTGCCAGGTGGGAAGCACAGCTGTTTCCAAAGGCCTTTTGGGCACTCAGAGATCAAGTGTCCCCACAGCCTGTGTCCGCCTCGCCATCAGCATCAGACCCTGCACCGTGTCGATCTGTGCTCCTTACTCAGAGAGCTGTGTTTCTTCCTGAGCCCATCACAAAGGCACAGGAGCCCCTTTTGGCCAGGACTCCCTCCCGTTTCTGCAGGGCCCTGTTCTGTGCAGAGACTTCTGTTCCTTTAGCCTTTGCCAGGCATCTTACCTCCTAAGACTGGGCCCAAGATGACGGAGAGAAGTCAGATGCAGGCAAGGGGCAGGAAGTAGCTGCAGCAGCTGCTGTAAGATGGAGACCAAGAGTTGAGTCCCCAAGAGGAGGTCCAAGAGGTGAAAGACTTGCAGCAGAGCCACTGGACAGATAGGGGATTCCCATCTCTGACAGAATCCTATCCAAGTCATGGGTTCTGTGTCCAAAAACAAATGTGGAAGGAGCAGAGGTTTCCTAGGGACAGCAGCTGCAGCTGGGTGTCCGACGTGCTGGCTCTGGGCAGGCTGTGAGAGAGGTGATGTCATACTGTTGTGGTCTCCAGTTTGGAGGAGCCTGCTGTGGGCCCCAGCTGTATCTAAGAGCAGCCTCTCTAGTATAAGCCCAGGACTCCCAACCCTCCAGAAAAAGAGTTCTTCTCCCGTTGGACATCCTTTCTCACTACCCCACAGCCACAGTGGCAGCTTCCCAGGGGCCCCAGCTGGCATGTGCCGAGAGCCCGAGGTGAAAGGGAGGAGTCCATGGGTAACCTCTAACAGGATCTGGAGGAGGACTCCTCCTGCACAGGCCACCAGCACTGGACAAACACAAGCATGTCTACACACCAGAAGATCTCCTATATTTGGGGAGCAAAACACATTGAAGGCTGGCTCCACAGCTGACTGGAGTTAGGGGAATATTGGGAGCCGAGGAGGGGTAGCCAGAGCAGCCCCTTGAATACTGGGGACTCATCTGTTGTCTAACCAGAAGAGGCAGAAGTCAGCTGCAGCCTTGATGGTGGGGTGCAGGGATGCAGGGTACTTACAGTGGGATCGTCACACCGCTGCAGTGCACTGGCCACAGGAGGGTGAGGATGGTGTCCTGGGGCTTTTGTGGGCTATACAGCCAGGGATATACAACAGAACATATACAAATGTTCTGTTACCATGGCTGACTTGGAAAGCCACCTCACCTGTTTGTGAACCATGCCACCTGCCAGAGCTCCTTTAAAAGAACATTTTATTTTCATATAATGTGTAATATCCATAAACATGCACACAACTGTAAGAAATGGCGGGGGGACCTCATGTGCCCTTTATGTAGTTTTCATCAGTGATAGCATCCTAGGAAGAAAATGAAGGGAAAAAGCTACAGCCCAGAATCCAAACCAGAATTCTGAGGCTGACAGCGTAGACACAGGACATTCCTGTGGCAGCCACAGGCTTCGGTAACCTGAACGAATCATGTCTCTATTAAAAAGTTTTGTCATTTCTAGAATGTTATATAAGTGGAATCATCAGATTACGTAACCTTTTGGCAAGGGCTCCCCAACCCCCACTCAGCTTAAGTCCTTGAAGATCCCCGGTTCTGTGTATCCACATCGGATTCATTTTTAATGAGCAGGATTCCATGGAGTGGGTGCACCATGTGTCTTTAACCTTTTGCCTATTTAAGGAAGTCCATCTTTTAATGGTTACAAAGAAATAGCTATGGAATTTTGTGTTCAATATTTGTGTGAATATACTTTTCATTTCTCTGAGATAAATGTTGAGGAAGGCAAGCGCTGGATCACACAGTAGCTGTGCATTTACTACCGTGTATTCCAGCAGCGGGGCCGTGCGCCTCAGCTCCTCCGCATCCCGCCAGCACCCGGCCTTCTCCATGTCTTCCAGTTTTAACAGGTGATGTCTCAATGTGATTCCAAGTTCCATCTTCCCTGTGGGTAAGGACCATGAGCATGGTTTTCTTGGGTTTATTTCCCAGCGGTACACACTCTTATGAAAAGTGAGTGTATCTTCCACCATTTCCTAATTAGATCATTACCATTTTTACAGTCGAAGTTTGAAAGTTCTGCATCCTAAGCACAAAACAAGCCCTTGCCAATGCAAAGTCTGCGGAGAGTTTGACCTGATCTGTAGCCTGTCTCTTCATTCACTTAATGTGATGTTTCACTGAGCAAGAGATTTTGTTTTGAGGAAGTCCAATTAGTTCCTGTGCAAGTCTGAAAACTGGCCAGTCTTAAAGTTTGAATTTTTTTATTTCCTATTTATATTATGCCCATGACCCAGTTTGAGTTAATTTTTATAAAGGTTGTGAAAGTTCAATAAAGGCTCCTTATTTTTGTTAAAAACCCACCCTTCACTGAATTAACTTTAAACTCTCAAAAATCAGTGGAGTCCAGTTGTGAGTCTTGCTTGTGGGTGTCGTCAGTCTGCGTGTCTGTTCTGCCCATTCTACAGTCTCAGTCCATGGTCTCTGATAGGCAAAGGGAGGCTGCTCTATTATCTTCCCGTTCAGAGCCTGGCTTTACTGTTCTAGGTCCTTGTCTTCCCATGTAAAGTTTATGGGAAAACAGGCTTGTCCGTGTCCACATCAAACACATCGAAGGATAAGTACCTTTACCGTGTCAAGTCCTGGACAAGTTTCGTCAAGTTATTGCCTAAGGACCCCATTGTTTTTATGGTAATTGTAGACGACTATATATTTCTAATGTGTTCCCACACATTCATTGCTGGCGCATGGGAATGTGGTTGATTAGGGCACAGTCTGTTTGATTATCTGTTTGATTATCTTACATATTGACTCTAAGAGCTTTTGTGTAGAGTTTTTTAATGTGTGTAATCTTCTACACAGACTGTTGGTCATCTACAAATATAGACAATTTCCTTTTACCCTACGAATTTGTTATTTTTCCTTGTCTTATTTTAGTGTGTGGGACTATGCGGCCATGCTCTCTGTAGTTCCAATCTCAAAGAAAAGCTTCATATCATGAAGTAAAGCAATAATTATAGGCTTTTTGTGGATGATTTTCATGAGATTGAGGAAATCCTCCTCTGTTGCTTGTTTTCTGAGAATTGCATTTATAAAAAGTGTTTCTGCTTCAACTGGACTCACAATGTGTGGTTTTTATTCTCCAACCTGTTGCTGGTCATATTACGTGGGTTAATTTTGAAATGTTGATCAGCCCTGCATTCCTGTGATAAATTCCAAGTGGTTACAGTGTATATTCATCGTTATACACAGCTGACTTCGTCTTACTAACATTAATTGGTGATTTTCATGTTGAAGTTCATGAGAGAGATTACCTGTAGTTTTCTTTTGGTATACTTTCTCTATCCGATTTTGGGATAGCCTAAGTTCATAAGACAAACTAGAAAATATCCTTTTGCCGTCTACTTTCTGGAAGAGGTTTTGTAACATGGTATTAATTCTTCATAAATGGATGATAAAAATCTTCAACAAAGCCTGTGGGGCCTGCTTGAGATTTCTTCTAAACTCCAAGTTCGGTTTCTTTCATTGTAAAGGACCCTTTGGCCCACATAAATAACTATGCAGGCCATGAAACACGCATGTAAGTCATACATGGGGCTTGGTTGTTCATGGTCTTTGAAGAATTGGTCCACTTATTTTACACTGTCAAATTTCTGAGCACAAAATGAAATGGTTTGCACTTTTCCATTCCTTGCCTTTAAATGC
>JAMJFZ010000094.1:8565000-8625000 GCA_026225945.1 Cricetomys ansorgei
CTGCTCCACGCGGAGGCTGGGAACCGAACTCTGGTCCTCTTGACGAGCACTGAGCCATGTCTTCAGCCCTTTTTATTGTTCTACAGAACAATCTGTCTCCCGGTGACACTGTTACCCATGTGTTTAATGCCTTGTGCTTATGCTCGCCCCCTTACCCTTCAGCTAGTCACCTCCCGCTTCCCAAACAGTCCCCTTCTACTTCCACATCTTTCAAAAATCTAGACTGGGCATATGAGAGAAAACATGACTGAGCCAAACCTTTACCTACCCATGGCTGTGATGGCCTTAAGAACAAGTATGAGTAGAAGCTCAAGTCTGCAACACCGGGAGAGTCAAGATGGGAGCCGTTATGACTTCCCAAGGATAAGACACAGCAAAGCTTCCAAACCGGTTGATAGATGCTGTGCAGATCACTTGTAGCAGTGTTTGCACAGTGACCTTCCCTCTCCTGCTGCTGTCAGAAGCGCTTTCTGGAGAGAAGGTATGACTCAACCTTAGGGGCAGCCGGGTCTCCTCCTCACACAGCAAGGCCATGGTCAAGGGGCCCTAGGGTCCAGCAGCACCCCATACCTCTCGCAATGCTGTGGCCATACTCCCCTCCCTACTCCCCCACCCCAGCCCTGAGACACAAGGTTTCCCTGTTGTAACTCTGGCTGTCCTGGAACTCACTCTGTAGACCAGGCTGGCCTCGAACTCACAGAGATCCGCCTGCCTCTGCTTCCTGAGTGCTGGGATTAAAGGCATGAACCACCACCACCTAGCTTCTCATTCTATTCACATACTTCTTAGAAGAAGTAGGTCTTCCAGCATCCTCCATTAAAGCGGTGAGCTAGAATGCTTGTCTAGCATGTGCAGGGCCCTGGGTTTGATCCTCAGTACTTAGAAGGGCTGTTTTATCTTTCTCTCTGCTTTGGTTTTTATCCCAAGTAACACACATGATAAGTTTCAAACGATCTGAAATATGTGAAATTCAAGGAAAAGAAAACAGCTATCGCCCAGTAGTCCCTTCTCGCCAGAGTAACTAACTGCTGTGAGCATTTCTTGTAGATGCTTCCAGAAAACCATCTATGAAGACTCAGTAAGCACACAGCAGCACCTTCCTACCCGTGTCCCTTGACCACACTGCAGATCTGAGTCTCTTTTCGGGTGTCAGGGTAGGCGAGTGCCCTCTTGAGCGTTGGAGGGTGGGCCGGTGGGTAGTGGCCTAGGTCCCCAGTGATGTACACTGAGGCTGTGGCCAAACACTGGCCTGGGTAGGCAATATTCTATGCCATTTTACATGAAAAAACTTTACCAGTATGCCCTTCTAATACATTTCTAGTAACAACACTTAAAAGAGTCACTTAAAACCAACTGAGCCCAAAGAACACGCGTAAATTCTGAAAGGGATCTTGCCAAATTGCTTTAGAAAACTTTTACACATTTTCCAACAGAGTACACAGTTATCAACACGTTCGGATAAAAAAGCGTCTCGTTTTATTTTGCATTTGCTGTATTGAGCTGCGAGCAGAGACCAACACTTTTTTTTTTTATGTTTTTACTCATTTTTCTAAGGTGCTCTTTTCTCACTGGTGCCTGAGAACTCTGGGTTGGTTTAGGGTCCTTGCCTGCATCTGGGTTAAAAACATTTCCCCCAGCGGGTTGCTTGTTTTGCCATACCAAAGCTTGTAAATGTTTATTTAAACAAATAAAAAAGATCTCTCCTGTTTTAAAAAAGTGTGCCTACTTCTAGTAATTTTACGGTTTTATGTTTTATGCTTAAATTGCCTCCACGTCTGGTATTGATTTAGAGCAAAAACACTTTATTCTATCAAAAAGAACCTCGCTTTTTCAGATGGATAATCTGTTAATGCGGCTACTTATTGAATTGTCTGGCGGCCTCATCGCCACAACGCCGCTGTGCTTCCTTCCGCAGCCCCGCGCGCAGCCCAGAGTTAGCCTCTGTCCTGCCAGGGCTCAAGCAGTATCGGACTCCTGTACCGGAGCTACAGAACACTTGGCGTTTCCGTGGTACAAGCCCTTTCCTGTCCCTCAGGAGCAGCTCCGTGTAGGTCCTGCACATCTGTGACTGCTGCTGTTTTGAATGGGAATCTTCAGTGCATCGTATCTTCATTTAGTCCTAGTTTGCGTCTTGACAACCCCTGATCTGCGTGTTGTTTGTGTTGGTGGCGACTCCACAGAGTTCTACTTTTAGCTGGTTCTGCGCTGATTCTGCTGGGTTTCCTTGGCCGCCAGTCTCGCCTCTGCATGTGTGAGGATCCTTCCCATCTCTTCCGTCCCATTCCTTGTTGTTAATTTGTTGTCTCCAGGACAACATCAGACCACAGTGAGAGCCCTGCCCTTAGCCTCCTGCTCAGCGCTCGCACGGACCTGCGATCCGATCGCCTTTGGGCTGGGACGCACTTGCGTGTATCTCCACCCGTTCCCCTCCTCGCTGAGGTCGAAGGCTATTGAATTGTGTCAGGGTTTTTTTTTTTTTTTTTTTTTTTGTAGAATATATTAAATCTCTTTTCTATTCTTCAGAAATTAAGTTTGCTCATTTATATATTTCTAGAAAGCCGTGCTTGCTTAATGTAGGACACAGTCTCAGAGGCGCATCCTGAGCGTGTTTATTATGTGCTCATCATAGAGTGCGTTTGTGTGAGACTGGGTGGGGTGGACTGATTATCCAAGGTAGCAGTCTGACTCTATCACGAGACGCAGGAAGCCTGACAAGAATAAGTCTGCTCTTGGTATCTTTCTGTTCACAGTAAACTTTTTTTTTTTTTTTTTTTTTTTTTTGAGACAGAATTTCTCTGTGTAGCCCTGGCTGTCCTGGAACTCACTCTGTAGACCAGGCTGGCCTTGAACTCACAGATATCCACCTGCCTCTGCTTTCCAAGTGCTGGGATTAAAGGCCTGGCTACTAGCTGGCTCACACACAGTAAACATTTTGATAAGTGCATGTGATAAATGGTATACTTTTATAATGTATTTAATATATGTTGCAGTAGCCTACATCCCATTGGGAATGGCATCCAGCGGGAGGACACAGGACCAAGCTGACCAGCTCAGACTGGGGATGATATCCTCACTTTCCAGGAAGAACTCCCACAAGGAAAGGCTTCTTTCTCCGGACACAGTCCCAGGAACAACTTTGGCAGGGACAAAGGGCTTTCTGAGTGCATCTGAGATGGTGGCAGGCAGGTTGTAACAGGGCTGTTGGTGGCTTCTGAGCCTGTGTGAGTAGGAAGGCTGAAAAAACTCTGATAGGCCTTCCTTGGTGCTGAAACTGAGTCTCCAGCAAGTCAGAGAGATGAATCACATCAGCTTAGTGGAGACCGTGAGCCGGGGCGGCAGGGAAGCGCGGTCTCCACCACTTGTTATGGGTATTCCCCAAGGGGACAGACATGAGGCATATAGTCATGGGCTGCTCAGACATGAGTGCTTGCGTGGGTAGGGTTCAGCCTCCTGAAGAGGCCAGCTGGATCAATCCACATTAACCAACAGCATGCCCCCTCCCCCCGGAGTCACCTGCCCTTGCTAGTGCCACTTCTTAAAAAGCAAACACCAGAGCAGGTGCCACTGACTTTAATGATACACCCTATTTAACCCACTGTGCCAAAACATCATGTGCATATTGTAAAATCAATACAAATCTAATCGAGATAATTACATTCTTTCTTACAAAGCCTTCAAACACTACGATCTATTTTGCACTGCACAGTCTGCCTCATTTGGGACCAGCGCATCTCAAACACATCAGCTATAGGCACAAATACGGAAACTGCTACTGACAAAGACAGTCTACTAGTCACAGGTGTCAGCCCAGGGCTACACGTACACACATATATAGCGCATGTCATGTGTATCAGGTACATACACCACACATGTGTACACACATGTGCCTATCACATAGCATTCACATAAACACACCACATATATGTCTACCATAAACACAACACACACCCGTACCGTGTGACATATGGACATACACCGCATACATGCACGCCGTTTCCATACACTGTGTACCCAAACATAACACAATGAGACCTGCATACAACAACTCAAGGCACGCGCGCGCGCACGCGCACACACACACACACACACACACACACACACACACACACACGGTGGGGAGAGTGCCAGCCAACCCCGGGCTAGGACTCAGGGTCTCAGGATCCCTCTGGATTACATGCAAGGCCAGAAAGAAAGAACGCTGAGCTTAGAAAAAATCACACCAGCACCACTATGATGCCTCACGGGAAGACCTGAGCTTCAGTTTCTTCTATGCACTTGGCTGGATCTGCCCTTCCGCCTCAAGTAACCTCAGGATGAATGGTGTGGAAGGGTGGGTGATGTCTCTTGACTTACCTTTACAGGGTGCACCAGAGGAGGTGAGGCCTCACAGTCTGAGCCACAGCAAGTGCCCCTGCCCCTTCACAGAGGAGGGATGTGCATTTCCAGAAAGGAGCATTGGGCCCTGTAGCTGAGGCGAACATATGCCTGGGTCCTGAGTCATCTTCACTCAATCAGGGTCTGGCTGCAAGCCTCAGTTCCATATCTGATCCATGACGCTGCTGGGCACAGCCCCTGCCTCTGTGGTGACTAGAACCAGTGGTAGATGATATTGTTGTGTCTGAGAACAGAGTTGGTCTCTTGGGTGCCCATGCAGCTCTGGAAAGCTTCCTATAGGGACAGCTGAGTGAGTAGCACGGAGCTGCCACAGCCCTGCCTCCATATGTACAAACCACACACATTCATGGCTTCTTTCACATACACCACACATATATTACCCACCTATACATACATGTACAGCTCATGACCCACCTCTTTTCACACTCACTGCATACATGCATGTACCATATACATACATAGACACAGTGCGCACACATGGACACAGTGCACACATACAGCACCTCCCACATGCACATACTCCATAGATGCATAGATATGCAAGCGCACACACTACTCACCACACACATATATACACACACTGCACAATACACACACCACACCCCACTCCACCTCCTCACGAACATTCCGAACTGCTCATATACCATACACACACCTCACGCATACATACAGCACTCAGTTCCCACAATACACACCTACATACATATGTAACCACACCTATGCATGCATCGTGTCATACACATACATACACAGGTACACACAAACACACAGTGCACACAGCATATACCACATGCGTGTGTACACACATGCAGCACATAGCACATGCATGCACATATATACTACTCCAAACCACACATGCAGCACCCCACCCCACATACTCACACACACACTACCCTGTACACACACATACCATGAGCACATATACACGTGTGTTACACATCACTTATTGCACACCCTTATACATACGAATGTGCTACATGCAGCACAGTCCATGCTCAGAGAGATCCTGTCACTGGCCCAGGGAGGAGGAAGGTCTTCGCTGGGGAAGGGCAGGGACAGGTGGGGGCAGGGGAGGAGAGCAGCTCTTCCCCGGGTCCCTGGATGAAAGGCTGCAGGCAGCAGCAGGCACAGCGTTCTAGGAATTAGATGCGGGTCCAGCGGCCGCACTTCGGTGCCTGTTATGGTTTAGATATGAAGTGTCCCCCAAAGACTTGTGTTGCAAGCTTGGCTCCCAATGCAGCAGTGTTCAGAAGTGATTAGACCGTAAGGGCTGTGATCTCATCAGTCTATTGATGGGCTCCTAATTGAGTGCACTGTTAGGAGGTGGTAGAACTTGCAGGAGGTGGGGCCCAGTTGGAGGAAGTAGGTCACTGCGGGCATGCCCCTGTGGTGTGTGTCTTGTCCCCAGCCTGCCTCTTCCTCTTTCAGTCCCTCTCTCCTTCCTTCCCTTTCTCTCTCCCTCCCATCTGCCCTCCCTCCCTTCCCTCCCCCTCCCCACATAATTTCATCAAGTTTGGCCACATCTCAGGCCCAGAACCACAGGGCTAAGTAACTATGATCCAAGACCTGAGACTGTAAGCCAAAATGAACCTTTCTTCCTTTACGCTGTTTTTCTCATCACTTTATGACAGCAACACAAAGTCTGACTAACTGGGTGCTCGCTCGTGGGTTAGTGATGCAGGTCAGTGGAGGCCTTCATCCTCTGTCGGTGTCAGATGTGAACCGCCCCAAACAGGCTCTTGCTGCTTCATCTAAGCAGGCTGAGGTGAGCAGATTCTGCCACATAAAGCTGGCTTCCTGGGGCTTCGGGATCACCGGGGAGAGACCCCCAATGATTAGAATCATTCCTGAGGACTATTCCTCTGCTATGCTTCAGGGGAGCCCCAAATTCTGATCCTGTGGCCTCCTGTGGCCCTGTCTTCCAGCTTGGCCTTCCAATCGAATTGCATGAGAGCCCTGATCCTAACCCTCACTCTGATGAGCTGAGGGAGTGCCTGAGGTGAGGGTTTGGCTTGGTGCACCCCAACAGGGCAGCCTGCAAATTGCCCCTGGCCCTAGGCACTGTGAGTCAGGGCTCCATAGGCTGGCGGGTGGGGGAGGACCACTTATCCGTGCAGGGGTCCAACCTCCCTCCCAATTGCCCTGGGTCAACTCTAAGCAAGATGAAATGCTCCTGGGATTTCCTGACAGCATTCGCCCTAGAGCAGAGCAGAATGAAGCCCAGTGTAATCAAACAGGCCATCAGTCATGGAGCCCTGAGAACCCTGAGTCCCGCCCCGCCTTCACTACCCTCTTCCTTCAGGCAGTATGTGCCTGTGGGAGCCTGGGTGCCTCTGCACCATTTCCAGTCTCAGGCCTGTACCCTGGCAGCCACTGGCACTTGTACGTCTGCCAGCTCAGGGCCATACTGGGAGGACAGAGGTAGTGGGGGGGGGCAGTGACTGTCCTGGGGACACAGGGAGTGTAGCTGGAGGCATGGGTATGAAAGGAACCTCCCTGCTATGAGACAAGGTATACTTCTCCCAGGTCTCCTGAGACCAGGGCTGCAGCCACGCAGCCTTCTCTAGAAGGGAATGGCATTCTCAGGACCAACACGTGCAACCTAAAGCCAGAGAAGAGGCCAGCAAGGCACGAGCTGGGCCAGCAGGGGCTCGTCGTCATTTTCAAAATGGAGGAATCAGGTTGGGTTATGCTGCAGAACCAAGCAGAAACTGTCAGGATGCTCCTATAGTATGAGACTGAAAGGTTCTGCAGGGCTCCCTCATTCCTGGGCCATGCACAGATATACTATTTGGCCTTGGCAGCACCTGCCATGCCCAGAATAAGCGTAGCAGAGACTCTGAGAAGCTGGGGGCTGGCAAGCCACCTGAGCGGGAACTGAGGAGTACAGGGGTGTATATCTGCTTAGCAGAGGTCAAAGCTTTCATACACATTTGCAGCCCCGCAGCCCCGCAGCCCCGCAGCCCCGCAGCTGTGCTTTTAAGAAGGACCACCAGTCTTAAACAACAGGACTGCGACACACACTTATCCCGTGGTCGTTTTTACCAGGCTGCCCATGTGGCTGCAGCTGAGGATGGGGGCTACGGTATTGATTAACTTTCACTTTGAGACACAATGTGGGCAGATGAGAAATTCCCAGTGGCTTGATGGTCAGGGTCTCTGTTCCCACATATTTCAAGGGAGGGAAGAGGACTCTCCGCCTACCGCTTGCCATCAGTCTGCATGTCCACAGCCCCATGAAGGGACACTTGATAGGACTGTGACTCACTGTGACCACTTCCTCCTGAGGCAGTGGTGAAGTAATGTTAAAAACAAAAAAAGAAAATCAGGCAGGGATGGATCAAGGTTAATGCAGTTCTCTTAGTGTCCTGCTCACTGGGAGAGGCGCTTTGCTCTCCTCCGTTCAGCTGCCAGCTCCAGCTACTGGAAGGTAAGATCGGTGCGGCAGGAACGTGCCCTTGAGAAGCAAAGCATGTTGGGAGAATTCTGCAGGTAAGACATGAGCGACTGCCCGTGTCACCAAGGAGAAGGGGCTGTCCTATTCATGAGGCGTATTGCTTTCAAGAGACACCATGGCAATTCTTATAGAAGAAAGCATTTAATTAGAACTTGCTTACATTCAGAGGTTTAGTCCATTATTGTCATGGCGGGAAGCATGGCGGCACGCAGGCAGACATGGTGCTGGAGAAGTAGTTGAGAGTTCTACATCAGGATCAGCAAGCAGCAGGAAGAGAAAGACAATGGACCTGGCTTGAGCATTTTAAACCCCAAAGCCCACCCCCAGTGACACACTTCCTCCAACGAGGCCACGCCCACTCCAACAAAGCCACACCTCCCAACAAAGCACCAATGACCAAGCATTCAAATCTATGAGTTTGTGGGGGACATTCCTGTTCAAACCACCGCAGGCTGAGAGTCAGGATTCACTCCTTTACATTGTTTTGTGTCTTGGACATGGCATTTGCCATTCTTTATCCCCAGTCTCACTTATCCATCGCATGAGGGTGAGAATGGGCAAGGAACATACTTGTCTGAGAAATGAATGCGGTAAGAAACAAGACATTATGGTTTCCACTAACACTCAGTGGACTGAAGGCTTGGTCATGAGTCTGTGGCACTTTTGGGAGGAGTCAAAAGAGGTAGTGCCTACTGAGAAGAAGTTGGGTCATTTGGGGGGCTGCTTCCTAGTCACCAGGGGGTGAATAGGCTCTCTCTCACACTCTGTAGTGAGCCACTACTATAGGCCAAAGGTAACAAGATCCAGTAACTATGGACTCAGACATCTAAAACTGTGAGCCAGGACAAGCCTTTCTTCCCTTTAAGCTGTCTCTCAAAGCAATGGAAAGCTGATTGACAGCAATGCTTTATAAATGCTCTGGTTATCAAGATGTCTGAGTGAAGGCTCGGTGTTCAGCTCTATTCCTCAGACGACTCCAAGAGACATTCCAGTGACCCAAATAGGGTCAGATTCTCTGGAGGGAAATTCTACTTCCTGACCAAGGAGCCAGAGAACTGGATGGATTCACAGTTCGGAAAGAATGATTTGTGGAGCAATGCCAGTCACTTGAGCAAAGTGTCCGTAGAATGTGGCCTTGTTCTCTGTCCTCACAGAGCCCTTTGTCTTGTGGGGCAGAGCACTGCCAAGGGAGAGAAGGGTGCAAACTCCAGGTTCTATTCCTCTCTCCCACCAGGTACAGCCCATGATGGGTGCTCACCCAACGTTATGTTATACTTGAATTTAAAATGCCCCCAGAGACTCATGTGTTTGAACACTTGGTCGCCAGCAGGTGGGGCAGTTTGGGACAGTTGTGGGACCTTTAGGAAGTAGGGCCTAGCTAGAGGACGTAAGTCACCAGGGGACACGTTAAGGGTTATAGGCTATTTCAGTGTCTCCCCACAACCTCTCCATTTTCTGATCTGCCAAGGCCAGTGCCATGAGCTCCCACTGCCATGAGTGGGGCTCCAGTCTCCTTGCCAACCCCATCATGAAGCTGTGAGCCAAAGTGAGTCCTCCTCTCTCAAGATGCTTCTTGTTAAGTGTCTCGTCACAGTTACGAAAATTAACCAATACAGTACGCTGGCACTGAGAGGTAGAGCCGTTTTAGTCCTTCCTGTGCGAAACTCAGTCATGTGCTTCTAAGCTCTTGGATCTGCTTTTTAACAGTGTGGAAGCATTTGGAGCTTCAAGACTAGAAAGCTGGAGCCAAAGCTTAACGGGTCGTTCTAGCAGAAGTGAGCAAGACAAGAACGCAAACAAAAACACAGGCAGCGAAAGGAAGGTTTCAGAGGGAAACAGGATCCTACGAGAAATTAAGCTAGAGAGTCTATTTATATTATACTCTTGTGTCTGCCATGTCCGGGAACTTTAGACAAGGCTCAACTTAAAAAGAAAGTAGACTGATTTGTTCAGAAGAAATTTTGAGAGAGCATAGCATTCAGGGTGTGGTATAGTTATTGCTTACTGCTTTTTTTTTTTTTAAACTAAGGTTTATATAGTAAGGCAGGACAAAAAATAAATAAGGAAGTTTGAAATGGTGGGGAGCACAGCATGAGTGTGGTTAAAGTTGTAGATGGACTGCTCGTACATAATGCGACTAGAGCCATTAAAGAGAAACCCACACTTAGCAATACGGCCTGAGGACAAGACTCCACCTAGGGAAGGCTACAGGATGTAAAACTGCAAATCCATTTGAAAGCATCCATTCGTCAGAAAATGCCTGAAAAGATAAAGCCTCCTTGGTTCCCTCCTGGAAAATAGACACCTATGGAGGTATTTTCCCAGGTTCATTCTTGAAGCTATACAGAGGGTGCTGCAGCTGCGGGTCAAGGAGTCCAGGCCACATCTTGAGCTGGTGGCAGGATGTGGAACCACAATCCACAGTGCTGATTTTGCAAAGTGCTGATTTTAAAGGGCAATGAAGGTTTGTACCAAGGTTTCAAGAAGCCTCTGAGGCCATGCAATGTGTGGCAGGGCTGGATTTCCTTCACGGAAATTCTGACAGGACATTGAATGAAGTCTAAGTTGCAGTGGAGATTCCAGGATATTGGAGATGCCAGGATCATGCCAAGGAAAACTGCATGCACCAAGAGGGGCGAGGACAAGAGAGAGGCCAAGTACACTGCACGTTGCAGTGCAGAACGGATGTGAGCAACCAAGCCCATTGGAACCCAGATGATGCCACCGACAAGCCCAGATGCTGGACATGAGCTGCGGGGTTTGCTTGTTTGCCCTGCTGTATCTTGGTCTTGATTTGATTTAGTCTTTCCTTGCTATGACACCATTCTTTGGGGATGGATGAACGCTTACTCTGTGCCATTGTATATTGAAAGTATACATTTTTTTTTCCCATAAGTGCTCCCACGTTAAGTGAATGCCTGGGTCATGGAAGAGACTTTGAACTCTGGACTTTTAAGCACCACTGGAATCGTAAGAGTGAGAATGGACCTTTGAAGTTGAATCGAGTGTGTTTTGCATTCTGAAATGACCACATGCGTGTGGGGTCAGTGGTTGAGTGTTACCGTTTGGATATATAACAGACCTCACAGGCTTATATGTTTGAACACTTAGTTCCCAGCTGGAAGAGCTGCTCTGGGGGGAGCTGTATAACTCACAGAATGGTGGAGCCTACCTGGAGGAGACGAGTCTAGGTTGAGGGGGCAGTCTTGATGCTTTAAGTCTCAGTCCCACTTCCAGACCCAAAACAAGTCATTCTCCCTGTTTCTTGACAGCTATTTAGTCACAGGACTGAGAAAATTAATTAATAATCCAGCGTGTTTCATGAGTCAGGGGCTAGAGTAGCTCTGAACTTCTAATGTGCCACTCCAAAGTGAATCTCGCATTTCAAGAGCTCCGAGGTTGCCATGAACGTGGCCATCCTTAACTTTTTTTTTCCTTGCTCACTACTCTCATAAGGAGTCCAGGGCACAGGTGAGTGGAGTTCATGTCACTTTTTTATAATGCACAGGCTGTGCAAGCTACAGGGTCTTAGGAAGCTCCGTGACTCCTGAGCCCTGTAGAGAAATAGCCTACTCTGAACCAGAGACCAGCTGTGACGGGGCAAGGAGACCAGAGGTACTGGGGTGACTGAGTTGTCAGGAGCGTTTGCCCCTTAACCTGTTTCAGAAGCATTTTAAAAATCCAAAATGGTGTTGGACTTTACTTCTGCTCTTTTTTTTTTTTAAGATTTTTCATTAATTTAAATATTTAAATTTTTTCCTTGTTCACTTAATGAAGAGTTATACATTTTCTCTAAATGCATCTTTAACTATGTTATACTAAAGCTATTCTACAAGCTTGGCTGTATTTTCTGTCCTCTAGTACCGGAATGGTTTGACATTTCTATCTTGATTTTAGTCATTTCAGAGAACATTTATAAATTTCTGAGAATTCTATGTAAGTTGTTCTTTAAGTTTTTTAAAACATTTAATTTTATGGGTGCTTTGCCTGCATGTACGTCTGTGCCCTGTGTGTGCCGGACACCCAAGGAGCCCAGAAGACGGCGGTGGTATCCGCTGAAACTTGAGTTCTGATGGTTGTGAGCCGCCTCGTGAGTGCTGAGAACTGAAGCCTGGTTCTCCACGGGAGCCGCCAACGCTCTCAATAGTCTCTCTGGCCCTGGTAGTCATTCTTCATAGTTGGTTGCCAGGGGCTGCACTGAGGAACTTTCCTTCTACCTACTGTTCTCGTATGCTATCCCTCTGTGACGTTTCAGAGCTCTCTCTGAAGTGATGAATGTATCCGTTTCTTCCTATATCACCAAGTGTACACAATCAAGGCCAGGAAATTGCACTGGAAATGTAAAGGCAGCGTCCCGGCCTATCTCCTCATTAGCTCTTTCTGCCTTGCGTTCTGCTGTGTCTGCTATGAGTACCCCTGTGCTGGCTTTCTTAAGGCTTTGTTCTGAGACTTTCCAGTGGATCTTTTATCCCTTTACTTTCCTATGACCTGGGTTTGTGTGCCTCTGTGATGTCCTTTTCTTTATGAAGGACTCAAGCTCTGCTCTGTGACTGATCAAAGAGCACATGACAGTCAGGCAGTGGTGGTGCACGCCTTTAACTCCAGCACTTGGGAGGCAGAGGCTGGCGGATCTCTGTGAGTTCCAGGCCAGCCTGGTCTACAGAGTGAGTTCCAGGACGGCCAGGGTTACAACAGAGAAACCCTGTCTTGGGAGGGGGGAGCACATGACACATACATTCATGTGCACACCCACACATAATAATCCGTATATACTCACACATACGTGCATTTGTACACACAAGGCGTGGACTTAACCATAGGCATGCTTATGCACATACTCTCTCCCATACACACATTCGAAGCAGTTTTAATTAACAGGTTTCCTTGTGAAAATAGACAGCCCCTACTTGGGCATGATCACGTAACCAGATGACCACAGGAACCTTGGTTGTATTCTAGTCCCTTCTCTCTTGAGGGCCTTTGCTTTTCCTCACAAAGGGGGCTATCTTGAGGGTATTTCCTGCTGAGTAGCTTCTTGTTGCAGCCCTGAGGGGGTAGTACTCCCTGGAGCTTTGTCAGAGGATGTTAACTGCCTGGGGGAGGTGGTAAGGACAACAGTCCCTCTTCCTCCCCCCTCCCCCAACTCCATAGGAAAGAGACCAGACCTTTGGAGCAATTGAAAGTCTAGGGCTCTTTGGCCAGGCACATGCCCAGGACACCGGGTTCTGTCTCCCAGGTGTCAACCAGGCAATTTAATTAGATAAAAACTGAATAGTCAGCAACATGACATCATAGTTCCTGGAAACTGAATTGTGGCCATAACTCTAGAAGCTCATTATGTCCTTCAGGAGTTTAATTTTTAAAAAAAATACATGTTCTTTCAGTGCCCTGTGCCTCATTTGCTTACCTCCAGAGGGTGGCTGTCCTAGGTCAGCTCTACCTGATTCTTAGCAGCCCTTCCCCCACATCGCTGTGGTCCCACTAGTAATTAAGCTTGTTAAGAGATGGGAGAAGCTTCAATATCGGTAATTCAATCTCCCTGTTTACTGATCTCTGCCATTAGCAGAGTTGAAAGCAAAATGTTTTAATTAAAAAGATTGGCAATAAGTTGGTGTAATGCCATAATTTGCACAGGACCCCTTCTAGAAAATGACTTCGTCCTGTCCTGGTTGCTATGACAACTAATGGAGGGTGATTGTTCTTACATGAGAAACATAGAGAGGACAGGGAGTAAGAAGAGGGGCTCTACAGGGGACAGAACCAAGAAGTGCAAAGGCCAGGCCTCTGGTAAGCTCCAGAAGGGCCTTTTCCTGCAAGGAGTGGGAGAGGGGCAGCATTTGTTCCTTTGGCTTCAAGAGCCAGCCCCAGCCCCCTGCCAGACAACCAGTGTCTTGCCAAGGCTGCATTAGGGCTAACCAGTTCAGTTCAGCCTGCAGAGGGTGAAAGCCAGCAGCCAGCGCATCTGAACGTTTATGAGCGTCCCCTGCCTCCAAGCAAGGCAAAGGGAAACCTATTGGGGTCTCAGGTAAGCCTTGCCTCCACATGGATGGCCTGGTGAGCAAGTAAAAGGCCACAGGACCCATTCGTTATTCAGTGGTTGGGACATTAGACTGGGGAGGAGCAGATGGGGAGCCACACATACTGGACAGAGAGGAGACCATGTTTGCTGTAGGGACCCTGAATACCACCAGTGTTGACTCTGCTCTGGCCACGTGATTGGGCCACCATGGGAGAAGTACGGCTATTATGGTAGCAGAAAAGAAGGAGTCTGGTATAAATGGGCCAGGAGTTCCTGGGTCTTTGTCTCCTCAATCGTGAAATGGGATTAAAAATGTCTTTCTCTGAGAGTTCTTCCAAGGATAGAGATCCCTGGCTACACTACGTGTTGCTCGGCTCCGCCACCGGCAGGCCCTGGGGAAGGTGGGGAGCACTGCCAGCTCCAGCTGGCCAGCCAGCCCAGCAAACTGCTTGCTGTCGGATGAGCACAATGGCCCCCAAAGAACAGGGTGCAGACCAGCAGCAAGCACAGTCATCGCACCAGGAAAGGGGACAGGCTCTGTCCAAGGAGGAGCAGAGGGGGACTGCGGCACTCAGCAGAGTGGAAACAAAATTTTGGAACGACACAGGGTGTGGCCATGACTTCTTACACAGCAGCCAGCGCCTGCGGACTGACTGTGCGGAAGGTCTCCATGGCCACCAGCCCAGACAGACCTTCTGCAGGACTTGGGGTTGTGGGACTCACTATACCTATGCTCACCCCACCAGGGCAAGACATTCCACTCTTTGGGTCTAGGTCAGACCACCATCTCCAACTGTAGCCGAGATGGAGAGGTCTTGACACCAGGTAGCGTTTGCTGGCACTCCCTCCTACACTCCGAGGTGACTCCCGGGCAGGAGCTGGGCTATTCTGGATAATGTGACCAAGTGTGGGGTCTAACAATAACAGGAGACCCATGAAAACAATGACCCTACGCAGCATTCACTCTGGTCTGCTTGGGGAGTTCCCAGGGATGGTACGGGTGATTAGGTATCCACCATCCTACCAGCCCCACCATAATGACTTGCTCCCAGGTCAGTACTGCACAACGGGGATCCACCCAGTACTGCTTGAGAGTGTCTTCTTCCTCCCTGAGTATCACCAGGCAGAGTGGGGGCAGGACACACTGGCTGGTGAGCGAGTGGCTCTCTGGAGCTGGTGGGCCAGGGAGCCCTGCGTGGCGCCCGAGGGCTCATCTGATGGAGCTGAGCCTGCTCCTTATCAGCAGCTGGGAGGGTGATCGATCACTCTCTGCTGTGCTGGTGTGGAAGGACAATAAAACAGATATTGACCGCGATCCTAATCTAGCGTGCGTGCGCCTCCGAGGCCCGACAGAGTGCAGCACACTGAATTATGGGACCAGATACAAGTGGAGGCAAGCACTCTGAGCAGGAGTAAGATAAGGAAATGCCACGGCGGGTTTGATTTAGTGCAACTGGCATTCTGAACATCCCTGATTACTAAGTGCAGAGGGTTACAGAGGTGGAGGAGACAGTCTAGCAGTTTCTGCTCTGATGGACATGCACAGTGTCCCACTCTGTAAAAGTCAGAAGGAACAGGGCAACATATGTCCTTGGTTCCTCTGCTAGAGGACAGGAAGGGCAGTATGCATAGCCCCTAGAGGAAGCACCAGGCCTGGCCAAGATGTAGTGGAGCCAGGTCTGTAATCCAGTGCTACAACAGATGGGCCCCTGTCAGGAGAGGGTCCCTTTACCCCACTCCTCTGAATTCCTTTTTCCACCTTGACTAGGAGCCAGAACATCCTGAGTCTGTCCCCATGTCACTCCTCTGCTTTCTCGGATGGTCTCTGCATTGGACAGTGGGACATTTGGCTGGTGACTCGGCCTCGCTCCCCAGGCTCCATCCTCCACTGGCCTGTCTCACGTGACACCTGCATCCATCCTATACGGCACTTGACTCCTACAGCACTCGCTGTACCAAGGCCAGAACTGGACCGGGACCCAGACCAGATCTCCTCCCTGCACGTGCTGTACGTGTTGCTCAGACTCAAACCTCTTTCAGTGCCTTCCATCAGTGTGCCCTGACCCCTCACGAGTACTCTCAGGGTCTCCTGCTACTCACTCCCGGATTACTTTCACCCAGAGTGTCTCTCACCTGGGCACACCTGAGTTTCTCAGAGCCTCTCCTTGGCTGCCGCCTTTGGTGGCCCTCTCCTGAATCTGGCAGCCTCTCCCTCTCCTGCAGAGGTTGAGTCTTTGGGAATGTGTATCCTGCCCTTTTGCTACAGTCAGGCCAGATCCACGACACTCACTGCAACCCCTGCCAGCCCCTGCTCACCCTCCCGTGTTCCCTCCCTCCTGTCCCTGTCAGGTGACCTTGTCTATGCTCTCCTGGTCTAGCTTACCGCCGCCGGGTCGTCCAAGCTGGGCCTTGGCAAACTCTGGGTCTATTTACCCTTTATCCCACATCCCTGCACCAGGTCCCCCTCTCAGATGCTTCCTTCAGGTGTCTTTTCTCCTGAGGCTACAGAGCCTCTCTTACGGAGAGGATGCTTTTCTATGAGGCTCCTAGCATCAGGCAGACTCCTATGTCACCTAGATAACCAAGTTCAGCCTCTCCTCCACCCCAGCGGGCCAGCGTCTGACTCAGGCCACTGCCCAGAGCAGGCCTCAAGGATACTCAGTTCCCCAGATGCATCCGTTAAATGACTAACCCTCTCTGCCTCAGCTTTTCTCATCTATGACATGGAGCTAGATGGCTAATCATGGGTGACACCTGGGAAGAGGGAATGACCTTCAGGAGAGGAGCTGCCTTCATCAGGTTGGTCTATGGGTGTATATGTGGGGCATTTTCCTCATTGTTTATTGATGGAAGAGGGCCTAGCCCACCATGGGTGGTAACAGCCCTAGGCAGGCGAGTGTTAGCTGTTTAAGAAATAGCCGAGCAAGCCAAGGGAAGCAAGCCAGTAAGCAGTGTTCCTCCATGGTTTCTCAAGCTACAGTCTTGAATTCCTACCTTGGCCTCTCTTGATGAATGGAACTTATAAGCCAAATAAACTCCCCCGACCCCGAGTTGCTTTTTGTCGGTGTTTGATCCCAGCAATAGGAATCTAACTTGAACAGTGCCTGTTTACATGTCTACCGTAAATGTGAGCAGAGGAATGGATGTAGGTCCTTAGGGGAGTGTTCATTTAATGTGGTTCTTATTGATATCATTAGCATTGAGCTATTTTATTGGGATAGGCAGATGCAGCCAGACGGGGAAGATGACATAGGACTTCAAGACCATGAAGACTCAGTCACTTGAACCAGAACATGGCTTGAACAGGGTCCATTCCCCCATGTTTCTCAAGAACCTTCCAGCCATTCCTACCCAAGCAGTGTCTGTGCTCATCCTGACTCTTCTCTCTTGGCTGAGGCTTCAGTCTATGGAAAAGAGCTATGTGGGGCGATGGGGTCAGCACAGTCTAGGGCTTTGGGGATCCCCATTTACACTCAAGTAACACCTACTGGCCTTGCTTCTCAGAAGCCAGGTCCTCATTTCATCTGACTCTGGCTTCTCAGCACCAATCTCCCAAATCCCGGGGCCTGACTCTGTAGAGGGTAATTGTAGGAAGTGATTCTATTTGAGCAGCAATTGCTCCAGGAGTGTGATGGTGGTGTGCTAGAAGCTAATGGGTCCAGCACTCTTGCATACTAAGGACACATTACAGCCGAGCACAGGGTGTTCTTGAGAAAGGTCTCATTACCCATCGAGCCTCTGCCCTCCTGGAGCTATTAGCGACTGGACTGAGAATGAGCAGAGAGGGTAGCGGAGGTGCAGGATGACTCTGTCCACTGCTCCTTCCAGGCCATGGGCACACTGGGGCCTGGGGAAGCACTTTCCACACCACACCATCTGATGTTAGTGTGCGCTGCTGGACAGAGGACAGTACAGGTCATTCTAGGGGTCTTGGGCAGGAGTACTTGCATTCTATTCAGGCCTGGAAACTTCAAGATTTCAGCCTTGGTGCCCACTGCTCTGTGGAAGTCCTTCCCTGAAACTTTTGTAGGCCACTCGTGCTCTATAAAGGAGCTTTGTCGGCTCATGCGGACGCCCTGAACCTGGGGCTTAGGCCTGGGCCTGCCACAGCACCTCTCGTGTCCCATAGAGGTTTCTATTCTTTTCAACTGCTCCACAGCTAGCAGGGGAGTTTCTCCAGGGCTGAAGGATAAGGTACATGGAATCAGAATGTGGTCCCAGCAGCCCATGGCTTACACCTGAGTGTGTGCCTATAAAACCTGTTCCTCCTCCTCCTCCTCCTCCTCCTCCTCCTCCTCCTCCTCCTCCTCTTCCTTCTCTCTTTATCTGACTGATGATTGTTGAGGGCTGTCTCCACCTGTTGGGCAGCCATAACAAACTACCACAACTGGGGGCTTCAACAACAAGCCCACCTCACTGATCTAGGATTGGAAGTCCAAAATAAAGCTGTGAAGTTCTGGTGAGGGCTCTTCCTGACCGATAGAGAAGCTGTCTTCCACGATACCTACACGTGGTAGAGAGGAACAGTCTGCCTTATGTCTCCAGAGGCCTCCACACTTATGAGCCAATCGTACCCCAAGTGTCCCACCCCTCAATATCACTACACCAGGGATCTGGGCTTCAACCTAAGAACCAAAGGGGTCACAAACATTCTGCTCACAGCACTGGCTCTAAACACAGTCTGAAGGGTCGAAGGGCTGTTGCCACCGAGGAACATCTTAGCAATGTAGACATCTGAAGAGGACCACACAGGGAGCTACAGCTGGCCCTTGCTAGGGTCATGGTGGTAGACAGAGATTAGAGAGAGGCCAGTGGAGTGGGGACACAAAGAGAGCGAGGTTTGGCTGGAGAGGTAGCCAAGAAGGAGAAACGGTGGGCCCTGCGGGCTCCAACTAAGGACTTTGTAGGATCCCCATGGCCCTTCAGAGAAGGCAGACAGATGATAGGGCAGGTAGATGGAACAGAAGAGCTCTTGTCTGGGTTTAGGGGAGAGGGCAGGGGAGTGAGGAACACTCAGGTTCTGTGGGTATTTGGAGGTATAGGACACAGACCTGTTGGTACGTGGGGTGTGGGAGACAGGGAAACCCATGCCCAGGTGGCAAGGCTTGTAGGTAAGAAATTGGAAAGACAGAGCTGCCGTCAGTGGGGTGTAGAGTGTGTGCGTTGGGGAGGGAGACGGGCAGGTGCCTTTTGCACGCTGACTGGATGTCTGAGGTAGCAATGCCTGTGCCTTAACAGCAGATCTAAGACCCTAGCATCATGTTCCTGACATGCCCCTGTTCCTGGCCTCCTTATAAGGTCAGCATGGCGCAGTCACACAGATCATCCTAGAGTCTCATGTGCTACCCTTTGGAGGCACCCGGTGAATGCACCATCCTGTCCAGAAGGAGGCAAGAGCCACGCTAATGCTTAGCCCTGTGCCTTGGCAGGAACCGAGGCAGTGAGGGGCAGTCTGGAGGCCGCTGTCCCAGATACCTCTCTTTCTCCCATCTGGCACATCAAAGCTTTCTGGTCCAGTGGAGTTGCTGCATGCCTTCCCCGGACCCAGTCTCACAAGGGATGGGCCCTCTGCAGCTCACTGCTCTTGAAAGATGACTTCTCTTCCCTTGAAAGCCTGCAGATTAATTTATTATGTCTATTTTCTACCAGGATTGGTCAAATTCCTTTATCCTCTTAATGATCTATAATACACCTTTCCATTTCCTGATCAGAGACTAGTGATAACAGCTTCCTGGCGCAGTGTGCGCCGTATGGAGAAATAACCCAGAAGCCGCTCAGCCAGGAGTTACTGTTTTTCAAAGAGATTTTGTAAACCATTCTCAAGCAGGACAATACTCATAGTGCCTAACAGATTCTATGGTCCATGTGAAGCTGAAAACGTAGGATGTATGTGCCACTCATCGTGGGGCCATGTCCACCGCAGAGGATATTAATCGGTCACTTTTCACCACTGAGCTCCCATGTGGCTGCCACACACAAGCCATCCACAGATGCAAGCCCGAACAAGAAAACTCTGCACCATCTACACAAGAGAAGTTATGCATCTCGCCACCCTTTCTGTTTTTCCTTTTTAGAAATGGGTCCTGGGTGCTCTCTGAGCATGGATGGAAAGGGTGACCAAGGTCCTCCAGCTGGGCATCTTTTGAGGTTCAGGATGAGCAGCCCCAGGCCTGTGGCCTCCCATATCACAGGCCCATAGAAAAGACCACCTGAGTTCCTAGGCACGAAAACACCTTACCAGAAAGTTGGAGAGTATAGCAGTCAGCAGCCCTGGAGCCTCCCAGATCCACACCGTGTGTTCAGACAATAGCCATGTTGCCTCAGTTTCAAGGCCAACAATCAAAGCTAAGAAAAGCTGGTGGCATGTTGCCCTATCTTCTTTCCTGCCAGTGTGACACCTGGTTTGGGGTACAAAAAGTCCTGTGTCCCTGACCGCCATAATGGCAGCCTTGGCACCCACCCTGACCATAGAGGTCTTTTTGCTCCCCTGGTGCAGATCCCCTGTGTAGCCCCCTCTCTGGCATCTTCGAGTTGGGCCCTTGGGGTAGGCTATAGAGAAGGACAGAGGTTTGGAAGGACATGTCACATCAGAGGCTGGCACTTTCCTGCTCTGTGACAAGAGTAGAACCCCGAGGAGAATGAAGCTGAATTCAGAAAGAAGCTTGGGAGCTGAAGGGAACCCTGAACAAGGAGTGTCCCCCAAGGTGTACATGCATTCTGGACCTTCAGCCGTGCTCCCTTGAGCTCACTTCCCTCACCCCTGCCTCGACCTGAGCCTTTTAAGCAAATAAGCAATGTAATTATTGATCTGTAAAAGAAAAGGAATTAATACGGCCGCCCACATCCTTTGAACATAAGAGTATTTAACAATGAACTCTGCTTAAACTTCATAAAAGCCTCTTCAGCAAATCAGCACACAAGTATCGATCTGGAAGCCTGCCTGTGATCCCCAGCTGTCTGCCTCGCCCACCAAAGACCATTAGTTTGCTGTGCTGGATGCCCCCCTTGGCATTTATAGCCAGCACTTGCCCCCCGGGATGCTTTCTGCTTCTCAGTGGGGGCCGAGCTACCCGGTTTTGCTGAGCCTCCCTTTTCCTGGAGTCCAAGGTATTGACCGGACTCACACGCATCAGGCAGGTGCTCTCGGTCTGGGTTCACCGGCTCCCATTGGTCCAGCACTCAGGCCACTTGGGCCACCCAGATCACCTAGCCGCCCTGTTTTCCACAGTGGTCCACCTATAATGACCCTGGGGGGTGGGCACTCCCTGCACTACCTTGCAATGGACAGAACCATCTGCCACTGAGTTTCACACAGTGAGGGCCAGGGTCCAGAATCCAAGCTGATGGTTTGAGAACCTCCTCATCTGAGATGTGAGGTAGGCTTGGCACTGTCCACAGTGTGTGAGTTGAGCCTCTGTCTATGGTACCTGTAGGTTCTAAGGCTAAACAGGTCCCTAAAAATCTTTTCCCAGGAACTTGAGGACACCAAAGTATCCGACAGGGGTTTTGTTATGTTTTGTTTTGTTTTCCCAGCACACGTTAGCCCTGGCCTGCCTTCCACTCTTGCCTCCTATCAACCTCCGACCCACCTTGCAGTCCACCTCTCTGTGAACATGTGCTCATGACTAGTAGCCTTGTCTGGTCTAATCGGAGAGGGGCAGGGGTTACTTATAAGACAGGGTGATCCTTCCAAAGGGGGGCTGTTCCCAGCAGCTTGGGGACCTTCTTGCCTGCCCAGTGCCTGTACCTCACGGCCTCTGCATGTTCATCTTCCCAGCTTTAGCTTTGAAACTCCCTCCCCTCTGGTCACAGTTCTGTCTCTGAAAGAGACTGAGACTTTGACCTCTAAGACCCCTCCATCCCTGCAGTGAAATAAGTGTCTAAGAGGATCCCAAACCATATACCCAAGTCATCAGGCCAGTCTCTCAGAACTGCTCAATTCCTGACAGCAATTGGTCCCAAATGTCCTAGAAACTAGACCCAATGTCGTCTACCCCCAGCCCACCACATCAACCACCATCACTGCACCACCTGGGACTGCACCGGGCCCAGTTCACTCACATCCACCAGGGCTCTGCCATGGCCCTTCTTTTTTTTCTCTGCTGTCTTTCAACCTCCATCTCTTCTGCCTTTGCCTTCACACTGGTCTGTTTCCCAGTTTCTAATTTCTTCTCTGCATTTCCCCTTCTCTGTCTTTCCTTCTTCTGCCAATACAATGGTCTTTTTGTCTATCTGAACTATTCTTACAATGACCCATATCCGGCATCTCCTGGAGGATGGATAATGTTCATATCCAGGTCTTAGAGCCCTTATGTGGAGACACGCATTTGTGGCATACTGTGAACACTTCAGCTGTGTCCTGGGGGCACTCCTGAGGCTGGCCTCACTACTTCATGGGTTTGGAGACTCCTGGCATGGTGGGCCTAGAGTACAGTAGAAATCTTCAAAGTGTGGGAGCAGCCACCCTTCCTGGCCTTGCATTTGGACCATGACTTGGAATTTACTATGTCGGGAAAGTGGGAGAGGCCATTGCCCAGGGGACCATGTAGGAGATAGAGGACCAGTTGGGTGCCAGCGAAGGAAGAAACTTCTCTTTTGTACTGGTTGCTGTTGGTGAGAGCAGCAGGTCATACTCAGGGGTTGCTATGGACTACAGAAGTGCTCCAGTTGTACCTCCTCTTGTGCAGTTGCTAGCCCTCAAAGACATGATCACTGGGAAGATAGCAGTTAGGTACACGTAAGATAATGTCCCTCCGCTGGGCAGACAGCACCAGGGTCAGAGCCTACGCTCTGTCTGACTTGTATCCACAGGAAAATCCCAGGTAAGCCAGGCAGCCTGGATGCTAAACTCCTCAGGTCACCTGCAGGAAAGAGAGGCTGGCCAGGCCAGCTACCTAGAGTCTCTTCAATTGCAGGTTGTGTGAGAAGGGCATAAAAGCCTCTGAGAAGAAATGAGGGCTTAGATTTCACCAGGAAGAATCTGAGGTGGGGCTTCTGAGGAACTCACTCCCAAGACCAACCAGAGGAAAGACCTTAATAGTAGAAGGAAGGCATCCAAGGATATTTTAGTGCAAGTATTAACCTCAGACCACCCCTGAAGAGAGACAAACCCTTTCAGAGAGGAAAGAGTCCCAAGAAAGCTTTGAAAACAAATCATCTCCACCCTCCTCGGGATTGACCTAGGTGTATTGGGGTACAATGGGCCCTTTGGGATGACTTCCATGACTACCTGAGCCCATGTCTTTCCTCTGAAGAATGTCTTGTACAGCAGAAGCTTACTCCAGAGAGGCTTGACTGTCCTGTCCTTTGTAGGCAGCACCCTGGTCTACGGACTCAGAGCCGGTTGACACTGGCTGACAGAGGAGGTCACCTCCTCTTCCTGACCTTTCTTTTTCCTGCTGCACAGTGATCAAAGGGCACCTCGTTGGTGGCAGCTCCTGTCATCAGCCCTAATGGATATGGCCCACTGGCACACGGGTTAGGAGGAGAGAGACAGAGAGCTTCAGATCTGAGCCTCAGAAGGTTAGAAGCCAAAAGGGAGGGATTGGATGATCCAACCCCACTCAATGATAGAGGGGGATTAAGAGTGCTCACACCCATCTGCCCTGTTGGGGGTGCCTAAGAGCTTTCCTGCATGGAGGAGCTGTGGGGGACAACTCTTGGAGGGCTGTGGCCCCCTCAGGACTCCTATAGCCCTGAGGTCTGATGTTCTGTGCTTTGAGTTCCCCTATCCATCCTGGTAACAGGTCCACAGGCCTGGGGATCAGAAGCACAGTGTTACTCTGAAGCTAAAGCAGCAGGCTCTAGCAGGGGGTGGTTAGAGTAAATGTGCCCTGCGCTCCAGCCCTAGCAGAGCTGTTTCCTAGCCATCACCTCCCTTGAACCTGTTAACTGGTCCATGGCAGGATGCTGTCATCACAGTATGGAAGTCCCAGCTATGCAGAGCAGAATAGGTCATCTCCTGGAGGTCAGCTGGGACACCGATTGTGCCAGGCACCCTATTGCCTCCATGCCCAGGAGGCTGGAGAACTGACATTCCCACCCACAAGTGCTCACAGCCCTGTGAGACCTACAGCCCTGTGACCAGACTGTCATCTAATCAGGGAGTGGCGACAGACTGGGCTAGCTTATGATTCAGGGGGTTTGCCTGGAACAGTTGGGAACAAGCCTTCTACGATCGGCCCCCTTCCAAGGTGGGGGATCTTGGAATCTCCAGCGCCAGCCCTGAGCCTGGTGTCTGGCTACTCCCCTGAGGCCCGGAGACCTGGCTCTGTGCTCCCTGGAAGCCTCTGTCTGTCGGCTTCCAGCACTTTCCCACCCCCAGACAAACCATCAGTAATTCACTTTAATGAAATATGGAGACGCTTTTATTGATGATGATCCTATCTGGAGACGGGAGAGCAATAGTGAGACTGCACCTTCCATGGGTCGGGCCAGGGGCCAGTCTTTTTTCACAGACCCCTGGGGAACCTCTGAGAGACATGGCTGATGAAAATCAGGCGGTGATCTGATGTGTCCTCATGGCACAAATGAGAGGCAGGGCAGGAGCTAGTCTATGACTCTCCTGAGTCCAGCAAGTTAGAGTTCCCTAAGGCGCCTGTGCAACAGGCAGGCGGATGGGCTGCATCCTGTCCCCTAAATTAGGGCCAGATCAAGTTGAGAAGCTAAAAAGTAGGGTGGGAAGTGGGAAGGGAACGGGTTGCACCAGGCTATAAGACAGCAACTACTCTGGACTATGGCAGGAGACAGGGGACCAGTCATCCCCTTCAAGAGGATATGTCCTGGCTAGTGGGCATCACCAGAACGCTGCTGAGATGCAAGACTCCTTCCATATTCTGACATCATTTCATTGCCTCCTGGGGATTTGGAGGCCAGCATCACTTTCTTTGAGAAGCTCAGATCTTCTCCCCAAAAGACTCATAGGACGTGGGAGAGCAGACCTAGAACCTCAATTCCTGTCCATGCTCTCTGCCAGGATTGAGCCATCACTATGATACGTAGCCAGTCTAGACAGGGCAAGAGCTGGAGCATCTGCAAATAGAAGGTAGGTATTCCTCTAAGGGCCCCAGCTGCCCGGTCACCTCCCGATAAACACCCACATCTTCCTTCATCCAAATGGGCTTACGGTAAAGACAAATGCAGTCTAGAAGAATGTGGCCCGGCAGGGCGTGGAGACCATCTGTCCTCGGTCCTGATAAAGATAAAGCTTGCAGGACCAAGATGCCTGTGAGAACCCAGGCGGTGCCTGTTTGTCAAATAAGGTCAGTCATGATAGGTACTCATCTAAGGTCACCCAAGCAAAGCTGGTAGCACTGGGAAATAGAGGGATTAAAGCTGGAGGCTGCAGCGCTGGAAGAGTCGAGGTTCCAGGCAGGGGTGGTGCCATGAGGCAAGGCAGGCCACGGTGGACTGGCTGTGAAGCAGGAGTGGAGGGACATCACCTTTGCCTGGCCTGGGCTTGCAGTGACACGCAGCTGTCCTTTGTCCCTCAGAGCACTTGAGGTGACTTCGGATGAGCTTGCCCATGAGCTACCCTTCCTAGCACAAAGTGTTCAGAGTCATCTCAGCTGTGTACCTACATGGATCGCTCTAGTCCTCCCCAAGGCGCCTATTGATCTGTAAGGCAAGTTAGGAGATTCTCGGGGCATGCAGCTCAGAGGTGGGGCTGCCTGTAAGCAAGAATTGCTGATGCTCTTCATCAGCAGACTGCCTCATGCAATATGTAACACTGCATTATCCTGTGCTCCCAGCGTGCACAGAGCCATAGCTATGGAGCCTGATGGTCCTGGGAAGAGGCCTGGGATGTTCCCGGGTACCAGGCTGGGGGACCTTGCAGGTTCTGTCCTCAGTGCAGCTAAATTTCCTCCCTCTGTGGACACGAAGTGGGTGCCATTGTCACACTCCCCCAATCTCTGTGTGGGTACTAAAATCCTCATGAAGCCCATGCTCACTAAGCCAGATGAGTCCGTAGGATCTTTCTTAACACAGAATTCCGGGCATCTACAACCATGTTACCCAGATAGGTGGAGGAAAGTCAATGCAATTTGCCATTCTCCCTGTTATGAACCTTTTCAGGAGACCCCCCCAGGATAATTTTGGGGACGTCCTAATGATCATTATACCACACCCACCTCCTGATATTCCCTAACTCTGCATTGACATGTTTCCAGTGCTTGATGCAACAGGACCAGAAATGAACTGAAAAGAGGGCCTGTGATAAGCCACATGGTCCTGTTTATATGCCAGCATATAGATCAGAGAGGGACCCAGGAGCGTGCGCTCTGCCCAGAGCCCAGTTGGGGGAGGTGAGGGATAGAAGAATCCTTCTGGCTTTACGTTTTCCAAGGAGATCTTCCAAGACCCATATCTCCTACCTGTGGAAGCTCCTCATTGCTTATGTCCTGAAGGATGGAGAAAGATGGCCCAGCCTATACCCAGAACTGAGCCACAACCGCTGCTCTTCCTCTCAAAGCTCCTCTCAGATTTCCGCTATGACCTGCAGAGCTGACCCAAACTGGGTGCCACTTGCTTCGCCTCCCAGGCTCCTCTTGCCAGCATGTGAGACAGGGATCCTGTCCTCACTGTCAGGCTCGAAAGTGGAAGTAGATTTGTGTTCAAGGCCTTCTGTTCACCAAGGAGGTAAGAGGTGTGTGTGTGTGTGTGTGTGTGCACGCATGTGTGTTCACTTTGCATCTTTGAGCTTCAGTGATGCCATCTGTAAATGGCATTGGAGGTACAGATGTGGCAGTAGCTGGGAGAACTCACCGGACACGTGCATGTCAGGGATGCCCAAGGTTCTGTCATTGGGATAGCCAGATAGAGAGCCCTGGAGTGGAGGCTCAGATCCGCTCCTCAAAATCACACTGTAGAAGATGTGATTGGGGATGGGGGAGACGGGGATGGGGATGGGAGAAGACCGGGGAGATGCCTCAGCGGATGAAGCATTCGCCGCACAAGTGGAAAGACTGAGCTGCAGACCCTCGGCACTCATGTGAATGCAGGATAGGCACAGCGGCCTTTCTGTAGCTCCTGGATTTTGAGAACAGAGAGGGCACATTGCTGGAAGAAGATGGCATCAGCAAGCTCTGGGTTCGATTGAGAGGCCTGCCTTAATGAATAAGGCAGAGAATGATTGAGGAAGACTCCAGACATCAGCCTCAGGCCTCTATACAGATGTCCCCCACAGGCTTGTGTACACACACACACACACACACTATATATATATATATATGCTATGTATATATACATATATGTTATATACGTGTGTGTATACATATATACATATATATGTATATTTATATTTATACTGCGTGTGTGCATGCACAAATATCACTTACAGTAAAAAACTAATTTGTAGCGTTGGGAGACAGCTTGGTGGACCAGATCCTTGCTGTGACCCCAGTCCAGATCCCTGAACTCATAAAAAGCTGAGCGCTGTAGCACATCTGTAAGCCCAGTGTTAGGGGAACGGAGTGGAGACAGGCAGATCCTGGGTGCTCACTGGCCAGCCCTCTACCTGAAAGCATCTGCTCCATGTTCAATGGGAGAGCTTGTCCCTGCAAAAAAAGATGGAGAGCGGTGTAAGAAGACACAAGAGATATAGTGGTTGACATCTGGCCTTCACACATGCTAACATACTTATGTACCAGTACACACGCACACACACATAGATGGATTTGTGAGCTACTGGATCCAAGTATTCAAAGGGAAATCCTTTGTTGTTGGATCAGAAGGCAGCATTGAACTGGAAGTCTAGGGGCTTATTTTTTAAATCTCAACTCTGTCTCCATCCCTGGGTGGTAGCCAGCAGGGGAGTAGCCTTCTGTGTTCCTGATATCTTATTTACACAAAGGGCACCGTGTGGCTGTGGGGAAATAGCTCAGTGGGTAAGAGTGTCTGCTGCACAAGCATGAGGACCCGAGTTTGAATCCCCAACGTCTAGTGAAAAGACAGACATGGCTACATACATGCCTATAATCCCAGCACTGGGGGGTGGGGGGGCAGATGTGAGGACAACCAGGGCATTCTGGCTACCAGCTTAGTTCTAGATTGTGTGAGAGACTCTGTCTCGAAGGAATAAGGTAGAATGGTAGAGAATCTCCTGATGTCTCTGACTTCTTAGCATATACACAGGTATATATGTCACACACATGCACATATAACACACACACACACACTTCAGAAAAGCTGTAAGTGAAATATAACAATACTTTAAACACATGGCTATGTTTGAGGGACATTTCTAGAAACAGATATGAAGAATGAGAAAGAGCAGATGCAAATCCTTGTGATAACAAAGAGACAGGGAACATCCACCTTGCTGAGGACTGGAGAGCCATTACACGGTTGTCTCTTCTAGGAGCCCACTGCCCTTAACACCAAATTATTTATATATATAACGTAGCACCTGCATTTGACCTATGAGCATTCTCCCATGTCCTCGCGTTTGTTTCTAGATCTCTTACGTACCCCTCACTGTGCAAATGTGATCTGAATGGTTGTGTGGCTGCAGGAGTGGTAACGAGAAGCAAGTCTGCTCAGGATGTGGAATTGTAAGAAGCCTTAGGCAGCCAGACTATCCTAAAATGAAAACAAAGTCTTCATTTCAGAAGTTATTATGAGGCTACAGCACCCGACAGCGTGCAGCCGCATAGGATGGACACACGAACCAAACGCATGAAACTAAGAGTCTGGTTTCTGGTCAGTTGATTTTGGCAGAGGCTAACCACTCAGCAGAGAGTGAGCAGTGCAGCAGATGGAGCTGTGATGGATGGATTTCCACACTCAGGACATGTTCGGCCCCCGCCTTACGCTCTACTGAAGAATCAACTCAAGGGGCTGGAGAGATGGCTTGGCAGTTAAAAGTACAAAAGTCCCTCGAAGACGCGAGTTCGGTTCCCGGCACCCATGTCAGGTGGCTCCTTCTCCTGTCACATTAACCCCAGCGCTTGGGAGGCAGAGCCAGGTGGATCTCTGTGAGTTCAAGGCCATCCTGGTCTACAGAGTGAGTTCCAGGACATCAAGAGTTACAACAGAGAAACCCTGTCTCAAAAAACCAAAAAAAAGCATACTGAAATTCACAGCAGTGTTGCACACAAAATCAAAAGGCGAAAATAACCAAGTGTCCATCAACAAGTGAACAAAGAAGCAAAACATGGTGGGTACGTGCTGTGGAATATTATTTGACCATGAAAATGACTGATGTGCTGTAACACAGACTAACCTTGAACACATGTTAATGAAATAAGCCATGCGCAAAAGTATATGCATTACGTAATTCTATCGTAGGAAATACGTTAAGACAGGCAAAGAAGGATAGAGGCTGCCAAGGGCTAGAACTGGAATACTAGGACTTATTAGTTAAGGGCCATGGAGCTTTTATTCGGGGTGATGAACATACTTGTAAATATTCAGTGACGGGATTATACTACATTATGTTTGCACTTAATATCATTAGAGCACACATTTGAAAGTGGCTAAAAATGGCATTTGTAACTGCATGCATTTGAGTAGAGTAAGACAAAGAAGTTGGAAGAACACCGATGGCCAGAGAAGCCGGTAAATCTACCGGACACTCTGGTGAAGGCTGCGGTTCAAAGAGCCCTAATGATGATTAATCCAGGGACAAGCAAGGACAGGCTGATGTGCCAACAGCGAGGTCAGGTGCTCATTATTTCTGGCTGAGGAGCAGTGCAGAGAGGCCAGCTTTACGGGCAGGCAAAGAGATGCGTGTCTCAGTGTGCTTGCCGAAGTTCTCAGAGCATCTTACCCAAGGCATAGAACACGACACACAGCACCTGTGTCATTTCCTGTGACTTTGGTCACTTAGGACAACAGGAGCAGTTTCTGAATTCAAAAGACAGAAATCAAGACTTTGAAAAAGCAGGGCTGTGTGCCTCACAGGCTCAAGAGGAAGCTCCTTTCCCCCTCTTCCAGCTTCCGGGGCTGCCTTAACACCCCAGGATGTGGCTACCTCACTCCAGTGTGTGCCTGGCACTTCATAGCCGTCTCCTTGTGTCTGTCTGGGTCAACATTCCTCCACTTTTCTCTGGAGGACACATGTAAAGACATGAGAGCCTCCTGGTAGCCCTGGATAAGCCCTTTCTTCAGGTTCCTTTATTTAACTGTGTCTCTAGCACACCCTGTAGAATTCACAGGTCCCGAGGAAGAGGATGCAGATGGACTTTGGAAGTCACTATCAGCCTATCCATTGCAAGGAGAAAAGAGAGCCCTGAAAGCACCTCCACTCTGACAGACTCAGGGAAAGGAAAGGGGGATTCCTAGAAAAAGCCAGGATAGAATATTGAGCGTCAGAACTAAACCTTGGCCGTCAGCTTCCTGAACAGACCACAAGGCTGGACACAAACGTGAAATCCAGCTAGGTGTACTTAGCAAGACTCACGGTGGCAGGAAGGCCAAAGGAGAGAGGCTGGAGGAAAAGGCCACACATATAGTTCTAGAAACGTGATGGTGTCGCTGTGTTGGGCCCCAAGCAAGACAGGCTTTTAAATAAAGGCATCAGATTTCAAAAGGCAACATGGAGAAAGTCTTCAAAGAAGTCAGAACTTGTAGCCCAGCTTCATAGAGAAAAGAACGCATTTCCTCAAAGGTTCAGAGTCCCACAGTGCTGGCTCCCTGTCCCCCTCCATTGCCTCATTATCCCAGGCATCATCTGAGGCCTGGTAGGCACAGTGTGATTGGAAAATTGGGGGTTCCCCAAATTACTTTCGCAGAGATTCTCAGCAGCGCAGGAGTGGGGGCAGGATCAGGGTTGGAGGTGTGGTCTGCAGGCAGCTGTTGCCTCGGGGTGGGGCCATGTGAAAAGTGATGTGCAGAGAGTCGTGACATGACTAAAAGGTATGTGAGTGAGCCAGCAGTAGACAGGGAGGGCTGACTCTTAGGGGTGGGGAGAAACAATGACCAGAGTCAGTATTGCCTTACTGTCCTGGGCCAGTGGAACCCTGTCACTTTCTGTGGGACCCCAGAGGCTTAACTGGAAAAGATGTGAGCTTGCTGGTCCTTGAAGCCAGGGCAGCATGAACTGTACATGGAACCAGATCTTTAGCAAAGCTTGCTATAGGCCAGGCCTTCCCTGCCAGGGACACTCCTGTAGCTTCTATCCAACCAGTGAGTGCGCAGGAATTCCTCACCCTGCTCCAGGGCCACTGTGGTAAGAAGCCCCTTAGGACCACTCTCCAACCTTTCTCCCCAACCAGACACCCTTCCCTTCCCCCTCCCCCTTCCACCCCATCCTCGGCCCCCACACACACCAGAATTTTGAACTCAGTCCCACGAATCACAGCATGTACTAAAACTATTTTTGTGTTTAAGAGAGGTATTGATCTTGGAAGGAGCCATTTTTAGGCTGTCTGAGACCATTCTATCTGGGTTCTTGTGCTGAGTCCAGAGTCATGACAGAGATAATTGTAAGAGGCGCATTCCTCTCTCAAACACACCTAGCTACCCTCGGACTGCCTTTTCTGGGCACCCTCTCCTCCCCAAACCAGCACCTGTTAAGATTTGGTAAGAGATAATCCTTCCTTGGTAAGAGGTCATTCTCTCACACTTCCTGTAGCACATTCTAGACTTTTTCAGAAAACTTAGGCTAACCAAACACTCCAAGGGCTTAAGGAACCTCCGTGAGCTAGCTAGAGTTGAAGAAACCGTGTGACCCCCACAAGGGTAAGGGGGAAAGGTGGTGTGTGGGGGTGAGAAAGTTCCCCAGATTCAGATCATGGAGCTGCCTCTGAACGGCTGTGGGACTTTGAACAGTTGTCTGACCCCTCCGAGGCACAGAGTCCTCGCCTAACCATAGCTTATTGGTGGAACCTGAACAGGGCATTTGTGTTGCTTCCATTTACTGGTGCCAGTCATTGGAGTGTGCGACACAGGTGACTGTTACAAAATATACAAACTATAAAGTACATGGCCAGGGGTTTACTAGTGAAGGACTCCATCCAAGCTTGCAGTCTCCTCTGAGACCCTGGCAGTGGAAACTGCAGTGCCCACAGCTACTGGCATGGGATCTCAGAGCCTGTGATGGTTAAATTCATGTACCAGTTTGACGGGTTCACACAGCGCCTGAGTATTTGGCCAAGTATTAGCCTGGGTGGGTCTATGAGGACGTCTCCATGAGAGCAGAGCAGACTGCTCTCCCTAATGCATTTGGGCCTCAACCAAACAGTGGGAGCTGTAAGTTGAACACATGAGAATTATTTCTGTCCTGTACCTTAGTCTGAGACTTTAGTGTTTTCCATCCTTTGGACTTGAAGTTGAAGAATGGATCTCTTTCAGGGTCTCCAGTCTAACACCCTTCAGATTGGACCTTACTCTATCAGTTCTCCAGGGGCTCCTTGCCATTGTATAGCTTGAAACTTCTTGACCTGTACACTGATGCGAACAAATTCTTTATAATAAATCACTCTACATGTCTCCAGATAGATAGATTAGATATGTACCTCTCCATTTGGTTCTGAACTTGTGGATAATTCTAACACAGAAACCAACAGTAAAGAGTGGCTAAGGTCCACCACAGGAAGAAGGATCTTTCCTTTCCTATGATATCATGCAGAACCCCTCATAGACAGCACAATGGCCCTGCCACCTTGGCTGGCCATTCCAGGATCAGTGAGGTCATCAGTGACCATGGACAGAGGGAACAGACTTTGGGCCCATGCTTCTGTGAAGAGACATGATCCAAACAGTTGGGGTGACTTAGACACTGAAGCAGCTGTGGTTTGGGCACACTCCTACTCGTGAGCTTCAATTTCCTCCTTGTGAAATAAGGCAGGAGGGCCTCCCTCCCAGATTTGAGGTTCCCCATGCAGTGTCTGAAACATAGCTAACATCAGAAAGTTTTAGCTAGTGGGAGAAAATCCCCAGCAGGCAGCTGACTGTCACAGGAGGGCTGGGCTTGTCTCGGACATCAACGTAGAAACCCTGCTTGGTCTATAGCTGAGAAGCCTGAACCTGATGACATGCCAGGAGGCTTCTGGCCAGACTGAACCATCAGCAAAATGCATCTCCTGGAAGTAGAGGCCTCAGGGCCCCACAGGACGAGCTTCTGGGATGATGTCTTTGAAACCTTAGTATCTCTAGAGTCTTCTGCATGCCCAGCACTGCTGGGGTGCCCAAGAAGAAAGCAAGGTCAAGCCTGTATCCACATCTCAAGTCACAGCTTAGCCACTAGCATCCATGGAAACCTATTCTCAGAAGCCTCTCAGTGCCCCAGTCAGAACCAATGTTCCTGTCCCATGACAGCTAGTCCAAAACCAAACCCCCAAGGCTGCTGTCCGGGCTAGGCTAAGGGAAGGATGGACTGGCGCAGGGTGGTTCATCCCTGAATGGTACTCACGTGCACTGAGCTGATCTCCCCAGAGTACCCCTACTTCACAACCAGGGAAGTGCCTGGTGAGCTCAGGGAGAAGCAGAGATGGCATAGAAGTGCAGCCAGAACAGGACAGGAGAGGTGTGCTCCATGACAGTGAGTCTGTGGGCAAGCTGAGTCCCCCATGGAGATATGAGACTGCGTGGCTATCCAGCATGGCTGGGAATCAGGGCTCAGCAAAGGGATGTGGTCAGGAACCGCCACCCACCCCGTCTGACATCCTGTATAATGGCACTATATCAACCTAAGGGACAGCTGGCACTGGAGCCACTGGAGCTACCCTAGAGTCAGGCTCTTGTCCTAGGATTGCAGGGGGAACTGAACAAAGAGGGCTGGCAGAGACCATATATAAAAAGGCTGATGCCTCCCCCACCTATGGAGCACCTAGAGGGGCAAGAGGCCTGGTGTCTTGAAGGCAGGTCAGGGCGCGTGTGCCTCTAGCGCAGCTCCATGGGGTCTTTCTGGGGATGGTATCAATGCCACAGATCTCACTGTGAACAGCCCAGCTGGGCTCCCCAAGACCAAATCTTGTGGAACAGCACTCCTGAGGAGACTCAAAGCACAGATGGCAGAAGAGCAGGCAGTGATGGTTCCAAGGCTAGACCAGGGCATATAGGGAGAGATGGGCCTGCATCTTGATGTCCTTCATTGGTGTTTTATCCAGGAAGAAGGAAGTCCTGAAAGTCCCACCTTCCTTAGTGGAGAGCGTGTGATGCAGGGTCATCTCTCAGGACCCCCAGGGTCTAAGATGGAGTCCCTAGAGACCCAGTCCTGCTATTATACATCGATAGCCAAGGTGATGTTACCTTGAGGACACCGAGGTGACGGCACAGGCCAGCCGCACCTGAGAGCAGAATCTCACATAGCATCTTCCCGGCTCAGGAAAGACAGCCCTCAGCAGCAAACACCCTGGAAGCATAGACATCTGGAACCTTCCTCGAAGCTCCTCAGCCCTCTTCAGGCTATGCTGGGCCCCAGTGAGAGCATGCAGGTCTCTGTGTGTGAGGAGAAGGCCACGGAAATTTCCCGCTTTGCGTTTCTGCATGAGTGAGTCCTCGTGCGTCACAGCCAAGTGGGCCCAGGTGAGCCATCCAGGAAGCAGTAGCTATCCGCAAGGGCTGTATGGGGAGGGGGTGTCAGGAAAGGGTGTTGACTGGCTGTGTATGGATCCTGGGCAAATGAGACAGGAAAAACGCCTCCTGCTTGGGTCATATGTTGTTCAGAGCAGCTCATGTCCTGCATCCCTCCTTTAAGGTTCATGGGCTTCCAGGAAATCTGGGGATTTGCATCCACTAGGATTCTGACTTTGATCTTCCAGCTCTGTTGTCCCTGTCCCCATTCTGTAACGGGTTCCTGTCTGTCAGGAGCTTCTGAGCTGGCTCCGAGCCCATGCTCTTTGGGTAGGAGGGATTACGTCCTAGATTTTCTGAAGAATGTTTGCTCTTGGTGGGAGGATCAATAAAACTTTCAGTTAAACTTGACAGACTGAACACTTCATATCATTTCACTATCCACAATTCTCGACAAAATGACCACAATTAAATACAGAGGTCGGAAACCCACAGGGCAAAGTAGCCGTACACTGCAGAACGATTCCCCAACAGCAAATATGACAATGGTTGCGTAAGATTGTGATGGACCTGGAAAGTCCTCCTCCTTGGTGATACTTTAATCGGTAATGTCATAGCGCAATATACAAGTCACATGTCTCTGGCGGTGCTGGTAAAAATGAAGCCCTCTGTGCTGCCAGGTGCATCAGAGTGTTATAGGCCCCCAGACCCTTAGCACAACTTACACCACCATGGAAGTGCCGCTTAGCCCATAGCACCCAGCATGTAGGCAGCACCACCTGAACAAAGAACAAAGACCCAATCTACAAACTCCACAGTTCTAAGAAAGTCCCTAAATGTACCAATCTTGCTTTTTGTTTTGTTTTGTTTTTTTGAGACAGGGTTTCTCTGTTGTAACTCTGGCTGTCTTTGAACTCACTCTGTAGACCAGGCTGGCCTCAAACTCACAGAGATCTGTCTGCCTCTGCCTCCTGAGTGCTGGGATTAAAGGCGTGCGCCACCACCACCGGCTGCTCTTTGGCTTTTTAGTTAGTTCCACTTCTGGCTAACTGTCCTTGCTAACTGAGGTATGTCAACCCAGGGTGTAGTTTTTGCGCTTAGAAGCTCAACCTGAGAAAGGCTCAGGACTGTTCTAGGTTCTGAACTCTCAGTGCAGTCACCAGCTGGCCAATAAATAGTCATTATTGGCTGGAGTCCATGTCTGAGTAGTCTTCTCTGGTGGACACCTCACAACAAAAGCACAGTGCAGGACTGTGAACGTAGCTCAGTAGCAGGATGCTTCCCCGGTACACGCGGGGCCATGAGTTCAAGCCGTAGCGCCACACACACAAAGCACAGCACATACAACTGTGTCCGGCACGCAATGATCGATGATGACAAACTACACTGCTGGCTGCGTTTCCACTGTCTGTTATGACTTCAGTGTGTGCGTCTGTGGACTCATAAAAGCTATGAGCAGTGTGCAGCATCACGCTGGCAGTTTTCTGTGCTGAATGCTTGCTGGGTTTCTCTACTGCATACTTGATTTTTTCCCCCACTTTCCCCATGTATCTTGTGTTGTGTGGAGGAAAGTTTATGCCACGGTGTGCGTGTGGAGGTCTGTCCTCTCCTGCCTTATGGTCCCGGGATGAAGCCTGTGGCTGTCAGCCTTGGTGGCGGGTGCCTTTACCCTCTTCTTGGTTTGATCTCGTGCTGTGTTGTTCATCATGGTCCATTTTGCAGTGTGCCCCGGCTATGTGACATCTAGGCCACACTGATCATCTATCACATAGTCTAGATGTGTAGTAGGAGAGGCTGCACTAGTTTCATAGAAGCATACTCTCTGATGCTTGCACACTGACATAATTTCCTGGTGACACACTTATCAAAATGTGCCCATTGCTCACACAACAGTGGCTTTGTTAAGACCCTACTGCCAAGACACACTGGTCGTGGGACATGGAGAAATCAAGTCGGGACTGGCCAGAAAGTCTCCATCCCACTGGCTAGCTTTCATAGTGCTGGAAGGCTCTATGCAGGATGCTGGGGGAAAAGAAATTGTCAGCTGTCTCATCCAGCTGTGAACCTTGTGTACTTCAGTAAAGACTGGCATGGCAAGGGATGCCCTGAAGGCCACAGTGGCATACAGTCATGGAGGCAATCAGCCACTCTCTGGTTAGATTTAAACCTGTTCCACAGGAAGAAACATATGCCTGGCACTGCAAATCTGACCAAGGGTCCATGGTTGAGGAGCACACGTGCCCCAGGGGTCAACCTTCTATTATTAGTTTTGCTAAATTGACTTTTGCTAAGATTGGTGCATAGCATCAAGCTGCCATCTAAATTTACATGTCTTAGTGTAGCTCTCAGACTTCATCAGGAATGTTTCTGTGCATTAGATGGGCGTTGTTAACACATAAACCCACAGCTGGTCAAAGTCCAGACACTAAGCAACTGGAGTATGTGGAGTACTCAGCCACAAATAAGACATCTGTACCACACCCCGTCCTCGAGATTCAGGAGCCATCACAGACAAAGGGTCAGAAAGACCGTAAGAGCCAGAGGTCATGGAGGACCAGAACGAAACTGTCTTCTGGACACGATAGGACCAAACTCATAGTCATTGCCTGTACAAGACCTGCACAAGATCAAGGGAGTCAGCATCTTAGCGTGGGGGGAAAGGTGTTCATGAGCCTCTCCCATGTTTGAGGGCTGAGAGGCTATGGCTTCTGCAGGAGAAAGAGATGGTTTTCTTTAAGAGTGTGGCTTCTGGTAGGTTGACCTCACTCCAAAACTGTATGGACGACACAAATTGAGAACACGAAGTTGGGGGGATTAGGAAGGTGGAGGTGGATCCGGGATGCGTTAAGGGGAGGATTTGGGAGTGAATATAATCAAAGTATATTGTATGAAATTCTCACAGCATAGAAAATAAAAACTTTTATAAAAGAAGTCCATTACACATTAATGAGTGCACCAATCCCCCAAGAAGATAATTATAAAACCACATACAGCAAATGTCAGTGCCTCTAATTTCACAAAATAAGCACTGATAGACATAAAAGGTCAGAGAGGTCCCTGATACAATAACAGTTGGTGATTCCAATACCCCTTCCTCATCTCTAGATAAACAGGTCATAAAAGCTAAAAATCAGTAGCAACTACACTGGAGACCAAACAGACTTACAGACATATAGGAATATTCCACGCACGTTCTTCTCATATCCCATGGAGCTCTCTGTAAAACAAGACACATCCTATGCCACAATCCAAGTCTTAACAAATGCAATAGAATCCGAATAATTTCTTACGTCTTATAAGAGCATGGTAAAATAAAGCTGGGAGTCGAGAATGAGAAAAAGTACAGAAACTGTAAAACCATGGAGACCGATCAAGGCCGTCTCGAATGACTACAGGGTCGTCGAGGAAATCAGTGATGGAAATTTAAAATTCCTAGAATCAAATGAAAGCTAAAGGCAACATACCAGAACTTTTGGGCTACAGATAAGATAATCCTAAGAGGAAATGTATAGCTATGGCTGTTCATGTTTAAAACATCAGAAAGCATGACCTTGTCATGATTCAGAAAGATCTCCAAGAAATAACCTAACGTAATTCAAAGTACTAGAAAGCAACAATGTATTATGGCCTGGAGGAAGCGAGTCGCTGGAGACAGGGCTTAAGGCTGTAGAGCTGGACCTTGCTTCGTTCACTCTCTGCTTCCTGAGTGCAGACACAATGTGACCAGGCAGCCTCCTGCTCCGGCCGCTAGGCCTCTCCCGCCCGCTGTCGTGTCTTCTCCACCACAATGGAGCACATTTCCTTAGAACCATGAACAAAAATAAACCCTTCCTCTCTTTTGTCAGGGTATTTTATTACAGCGATGAAAAAGTAACCAAGACAGAATCTAAACCCCAAACCAAAGGATGGCAAGAAATGAAAAAAATCAGAAATTTAGGAAACAGAGAATGGAAGAATAGTGCACTGAACTCAAAGAGCTGACATCTTGAAAGTTAAAAAAAAAAAAAAAAGTGACCGTCTCCCTCGTGAACCAAAAGAAAAAGAGATCAAAGCTAATAAAATTAGAGATTAAAAGGGAGGAGATTGGTATAGATTTGGATGAAATCCATAGGATCATTTATATTCCTCCTACCTGGAAAATCAAGAGTAAATTGATATTCTTATACATGTGTAACCTATCACATTTAACAGGGCTCCAGAGGACGAGAATTGTTAGGCTGGTGACACAATAGAGTCTGGGTAGTCTGGCACCGCCATATGCACACAAGAGATGCTGAGGACCCCAGGCTGCTCTGCATGTAAAGCCAGATGCCTTGGCATGCTTAGCTCAGCACTGGTGGCCTGAAGCTTCCTGGAGTCAGTGGCATCCTGTCCATGTTGGAAGGTCAAAGCCAAGCTGGAGTCAGATCACCAGAAGATGGCAGTAGTAACAGTAACGACAATGGATGTTCAAAGTGAGGGAGGAGTCAGGGCAGGTGGGCAGCGCTGTTTTCTTCTTGGACCTCTTTCATGTCTGGGCTGCCCGTAGGAAGGTGCTGCAGCTCTCACAGCACACCCTCCTTGACCCACAAAGTTAATCCTCTTTGGGAAAATGTTCGCAGACATGCTCAGAGGTTTGTCTTCTAGATGATTCCAGATCCCAACAAGTCAAGATCAACCACCATGCCTACCAAAAATCAAGCAAGACGTTCTAGACAACTTAAACAGACCAAGACAGTCAACGAGACTGAAGCAGTAATAAAGCCTCACCACAAGAAAAGTTCAGGACCAAGTGCGTCCACGGATTCTACAAGCCTTTAAAGAAAAGCTGTGCCAGTGCTTTTCGAACTGTTTCATAAGTAGAAAGGGAAGGAACATTACCAAGCTTGTTACATAAAGTCAACATTACCTTGATACCAACAATAAGAAAAAAAACTGTTCAGTGGTAGCACACGCCTTTAATCCCAGCACTCAGGAGGCAGAGGCAGGCGGATCTCTGTGAGTTCAAGGCCAGCCTGGTCTACAGAGTGAGTTCCAGGGCAGCCAGAGTTACAACAGAGAAACCCTGTCTCAAAAACAAACAACAACAACAAAAAAGAAAATTGTAGACCACAACATCCTTGATAAACACAGAAGCTAAAATTCTGGCAGCCTGAATTTAGAAAAGTACATTAAGATCACACACTGTGGCCAACTTAGTTTCATTTAAGGGATGCAAAGTTAGTTCAATGTATAAAAATCAGTAAGTGTAATAGAACCACATAAAGAGACTTAAGGACAGAAATCACGCTATCATCTTAATAGATGCAGAAAAAACCTGTGACGAATTTCAACATCCTTTCATGATAAAAAGCCCAGAAGAAATTTGGAGCAGAAAGAGTAAACTTCGTTTTTGCACTGGGCAGCAGTCAATGATGAGATGTGCCTCTGGTCAAAGGGCTGAGAGTAATAGACTGGGTGCTCAGCCCCTAATGGGACATCTTCGTCAACACCCTGCCACCCTCACCTCACCAAGGTGCAGGGAACATTCTGGAAAAGAGTACAGGAAGAATGTAAGAGCTGGGGGTGGGGAGGAATGCCATGACATGCTGTCTCCTGGGACTGGACATGATTATCAGGCTATCACACACACGAATGCATAGCAACGTGTCTACCAACACAAGACATGCACAAAACCAAGCCAGCCAAAATGCCAGCACAGATGGGGAGGTGCTCTCAAGGCCCCACCCCTTACTGAAGAGTTTTTTGCAGTTGATAGCATTCTTTTATGAGGGCCTGCTCACTTGTGGGTTTCCTGTCAGATGACCCCACACCCCCGCATCTCTAACTGGACTCAGTGCAGAAGGAGGAAGAGGAAGTGAGGAGAAAGACACGAAATTGTAATGGAGATGTGTGGAGGGCATATGAGGGGAGATGGATGGAGAAATAATGGGATGTATATGATCATATTTCATTGCATATGTGCATGAAATTCTCAAGAATTGGTTTTTTATTTATGGCTGTTATTAATAGAACAGCAATGAGCATGTTTGAGCAAATGTGTTTGTGGCAGGGTGAAGCATCCGTTGGTTATATGCCCAAAAGTAGTATAGCTGGATCTTGAGGTAGATTGATTCCCATCGTCCTGAGGAACCACCACACTGCTTTCCATAGTGACTGCACAATGGATGGGTCTTCCCCTTATTCCACATCGGCAGCCGCATGAGCTGTCACTGTGTTATTGATCATAGCCATTCTGACAGGCGTAAGACGGAATCTCAAAGTGGTTTTGATTTGCATTTCCCTGATGGCTACGGATGTTAAAACATTTCTTTGTTTCTCGGCCATTTGAGATTCCTCTATTGAGAATTCTCTGTTTAGATCTGTACCCCCATTTAAAAAATTGGATTATTTGGTTTTTTGATATCTAGTTTCTTGAGTTCTCTACGTATTTTGGATATTAGCCCTCTATTCAATGTGGAGTTGATGATAATCTTTTCCCGTTCTGCAAGCTGCTACTCTGTCTGAAGGACGGTGTCCTTTGCCTTACAGAAGCTTTACAGTTTCATGAGGTCGCATTTACTAATTGTTGATCTTAATGTGTGTGCTAATGGTGTTCTGTTCAGGAAGTCTTCTTGTGTTCCAATGAGTGTAAGGCTATTTCCTCCTACCAAATTCAGTGATCTAGTTTTATGTTGAGGTCTTCAATATATTTGGAGCTGAGTTTTGTGCAGGTAGATAAGCATAGATCTATTGCATTCCAGAGACTAAGGGTAAAACCAAATACTATTGGTCTTAAAAAAAATAGTGGTAAGATGATTTCTAATGATAGTTGGCTATATACATAGATCAGTGCCTTATGCAAACATCGTCAGAGAATCTTCTTCCTGCAGCAGATGAGAACAAATGCAAGGACCTATAGTCAGACATTACAGAGAGAGAGATCTTGGAACATACAGCTCTAAACTGGATGTCTCCAACAAATCCCTCCAATCAGAGCTCAGGGAGTCCTACAGAAGATGAGGAGGGAAGAATGTAAGAACCAGAGGGATGGAGGCCACCAGGAGGACAAGGACCTCTAAACCAGCTGAGCAAAGCTCACATGAACTCAGAGGCTGAAGCAGCAAGCACCCAGCCTGCAAGGTCTGCACCAGTTCCTTCGCATATATATTACATCCTTCTGTTGAATATTTTTATGGGACCCCTGGTTGTGTGAATGAGTGAGTCTCTGATTCCTGTGCCTTCTCTTGGGGACCCCCCCCACTTTGGTTTGCCTTGCCCAACCTTTATGCGGTGATTTCTCTTTTACCTTATTATATTTTATTTTGTTATGTTTTGTTGTTCTCTCTCGGAAGCCTGTTCCTTTCTAATGCAAGAGAAGAAGAGAGTGGATCCAGACGGGAGGGGAAGTAGGGAGGCCTGGGAGGAGTAAAGGGAGGGGAAACGGTAATCAGCATATATTGTGCGAGGAAAAAAACTATTTTCAATAAAAGGGGAAAATAATTTATTCCTGAGAATAAAGAAAAGTATATATCTCCAGTGGAATTTAATTCAGCCATAAAAATGAAATCAAGACATTTGCTAGAAAATGGATAGAACTGGAAATCCTTATGTTAAGTGAATACAACATACCTGGAAAGAAAAATACTATGCTTTTTTTTCCCATAGGTTCAACTTAAATGTAAAGTTACATCATGTGTGTATAAATGTGCGTGTACAGTATAGGGGCTGCAGGGTTCATGAAACTCCAGATGCGATTGTGAGAGGGGAGCACGGAGTCATGAGGGATGGGGGAAAGTGAGTGATGGAACACAGGTGAAATGAAAGTGAGAAGGGAGAGTGCTGGGGAACCAACCAGAGGGAAGCAGGAGCAGGGAGGAGCAGGAACGTATTGATATGTATGTATAACACACCTGAATGAGGTCATTACTTCACATGCTAACCTAAAAGACTAAATAAGAAAACCAGCCCTGAGAAGGCGTGCAGCTCCCTGGTAGAGTGCTTACCTAGTACACTTGACGGGGTTCAACCCTCTGCCCCGTAAAAAAAAAAATAAAAATAAAATTATACCCCACCCCCATGCTTTGTTTCTGCTGCTGCGATAAATACCATGACTGGTGGTTTGGATGGGCTCTCAGGTGTTCTTTTGCTCCCCCATCATGGACTCTAACCCTCTGAAACTGCAATCCAATTAAAAAATTTCTTTTATTAGTGACCTTGATCATGGTGTTATAATCATGGCAATAGAAAAGTAACGATGACCAAAAGGGACTTGCAGAGAGAAGGCTTTATTCGGCTTATAGATATTGTCTACCATTAGGGAATGATATAGGGTAGGAGCTCAAGGTGGGAACTCGAGGGAGAACTGAGGCAGAGACCATTGAGGAACAGTTTAAGCACCCTGTCCTCTGGCTTGCTCTGCCAGCTTTCTTTAGTGATCAAGAAGACACCCCGCAGACATGCCTACAGGCAGAAATGATGAGGGTGATTCCTCAGTTGAGGTTCCCTCTTCCCAGGTTGGTCACGGGACAGCAAAACTAACCATGACACCCCTTGAAAAAGAAAACACTTTCGCAAGTACCATGGCTCAGCAATTTTCTGTTTGACTTTAGGATACCATCTTCCTTAAACACAGTGGCCAAGGTTATTGTTTAAAGCAATAATGTATGCGTGTGATAATGTACGTAATGATAATATATGTAATATATTATATGTCTATGTAAATAATATATGCATATTACATATATAATATATGTAATTTCCTACTGACTCTTTGAGGATTTCATACATGAATACTATGTGTTTTGATCATATTCACTCTTCCAAGGAGAAGGATTTTAAAGGCAAAATTAAAAAGGATTATGTCATGTAACTCCTCCTGCTTTAACATCTTTAAGTACATCTGTCATTTATCATGGCACACACATTCTCAACATAATGATATTCCCAAATCAAAGCTTCCCCAAAGCTTGGTTTGCTTTGATTGTCACCTCTTTGTGTACCCCTCATCCGTACCCGTATCTCCTCGTCATAAGCATGTCCAGCCAGCAGAGCTCACACTCATGCAGCACCTGCACCCCACACAGAGCATTCCAGTCTTGCCCCTTCCTTGTTGGTCTGTCTCCCACATCAACAAGGAGAGACGTGGCTCCTGCCATCCCCCGTCTGCTTATTTGAATGTTCAGTTCTTATAGTCTTAACAAATGATTGCTTCATAATTAATGCCTACTCTATGGGGAGCAGTGTGTTAACCTGACTATCCACAGGGTTTTGTACAGTTCTCTCGTGTTTAGCCTACAAACTGTACTCAGAAAAACAAAGTTACTTAGGCCCACAGAACACTCCGTGTTCCACCCTGGAATTCTCCAACCTTCTAAATTATTTTATTACTGTATGTTTGTGCTGTAAAGCCCTATGGGTGTAAACAACTGTTTAAAATCGTGTGTTAACCTTTACAGTACCATATAGAAGACTTTCGCTACCTTCATAAAGTCCCCATGTTTTATTCAACATACCTCAGCCCAATCTCCAATCTGGGCGCCATTTCTAGAGCTCTTTTTTTCTTTTCCAAAACACACAATCACAATTATACAGGATGTGTATTTTTAAAGACTATATTTTTAAAGACTGGCAATATACAATAATTCAAAGGTAATTCGTCTCTTTTGTGGATTGATGGTTCATTTCTTTTTATTTTTATCATGGGATATTTTATTATATGGATGTTTATCCAGTGTTCTGTTAAAAAGATCTTGGTTACTTTCAGTCTTAGACAATTACAAATAAAACCACAATAGTCATTCTTGCACATATTTTTGTGTAGACCCAAGTTTTAAGTCATCCAGTTAAATATCTAGAGGTCTGGTTGCTGAGCCACCTGACAAGGCGGAGCCAGCGCTGGAGGGGCCGCCACCTGCCTTCCGCAGCGGCAGGCACATCTGTTTCCCAAGCAGTGACTGACTGCCTACTGTTGTGGACCCGTTGCCGGCATGCGACTGCTAACTTTAGTCAGGATGCAGCTGTTAAGATCGGGCTGTAGTGCTGTGTCACCACAGTTCCAATATGGAACCCCCCGTGCAAACAATGGCGGCAGTCCCCCACGTCTCTGTTAGCAGCATATACTGTTTGCTGGAATATCTGTTTTCATTTATCAAACTCTGATTTGATGGTTTTCTATCTTGTAGTTGAATTTCAAGAGTGTTGCTGTTTTCTGTTTTTCTTCCCTTATAATTTTAATATAACTCATCTATCGGATGTGTTTTACAAATATTTTCTGTCTGTGGGTTATAATTTCATTTTCTTAATAATATCTTCAGCAAAGCAAAAATTTTAAACTTTTAATAAATTCCAAAGTACTAATTTTTAAAATGCACATTTGCTAGTATTTTATTGAAGGATCTTTAATCACATGGTCTGCGGTTGGTTGTTTTTTTTTTTCCCTGCAACACATCTATTTTGTGATTTATAGTAAGATAATGCTGATTTCACAGAATGAGTTAGGAACGCTTCTATTTTCCGAAAAAGTTTGTGGGGAATTCTTAACATGTTTAGTAACAGTTATAAATGAAATCTGTTGTTTCATATAATTAACATATATTCATAGAAAGAACAAGAATCAGTTTAAAATTAAATCATGAGTGAAAGCATCAGGGTATGCTGAGTTCTTTAAATCTTAGAAGATTATGATCAATTCAGTCTCTTTCACAGGCATGCCAGTTTGGGTTCTCTATCCTCTATTTGTTGTCGTGCACATACTGAGTGGGTCACCAAGGAAGACAAGGAGGCACTTTCATAGGTGCAAGCCCTGCCAGACCTCAGCAGAGGGAACCACCATCCTGGCCAGCACCAGACTCCACAGTGGAACCCCGAGCGTCTGAGCTCAGGTGTTTTATTCTTTCAGAACTCCTTAGGTGCTAAGCAATCAAACATTCCCCACAGAAATCCAATACCTGTAAACAATACAGAGCACCAAGACCTAAGCTAGCCGCTCATCCAACGGCGCATTCAACATTTCAAAAATAACTAAAAATAAACTTCCCAATATCGATTCTTCTTTGTTTTTATTTTTCAAGAAAGTGTACCTTGTTCCTGAGCAGATGGTCACCTCACATCTAACCCACTCCCTCTGCTTTCTGAGTGGTTGATATGTGATCTCCCAGCTTCCTTCTCTAGCCACTGCCGCTGAGCCGCCTCCTCTATTATGGACTCTCTCTTGGGAACCATAAGCCAAAATAAACTCTTCCGTCTATAATGTTTTTACCAAAGCAGCAAGAAGTGTTTTATTTTCATCACTGAATATTTTATTATGTGGATGTTTGCTTATCCATTCATGGTTATCACAGCAACAAACACAGCCAGTGAAAGCCAACATGGAGAGCAGACCAGAGCAGGGTAACCACAAGAATGTGGCTCCACTGTGGTCAGGTCACCTGATCGTGAGACTGCAACCACAGAAATGGTACCTGCCCCTTCCACCTCCAGGTAATCCACAAGGGAGCCCTGTGCTGTGGGACTGCGTGTTCCACTGGCACACATACCAGTTCAAAACCTGGATCCCAGAAAACCCTTCCTGCACAAAGTTTGGTGCCTAATTCATTAGGGACAACAGTGTAACCTGATAGGCCCTGGTATGGAGGGCCCTGGCCAGGAAACGGACAAAAAGGAGTTCATAGCCACAGACAGCCTCATCTGCAAGAACTTACTGGTTTAATTTATCTAACTGTTGGGACTGACAGTCTTTCCCCCAACCTGTGAAGACTGATATGAAGAACAATCCCAAGTCATACCAATGAGAAAAAAATAGAGCAAGAGAATAATACTTTGTTTCCTGTCCCTGACCCTGACCCTGACCCTAACTTGTTTAAAAACATTTTAGTTGATTTAATTTTTTTCTAAATTTCTGATTTTTAAATTCCTGTTTACAGTTTTATAGGTTAATTAAGCTACTGTGTTTTTGCTTCGGTTGTAACAGATAAAAATTTCAAAGCAGTGCCTTACCTCCTACAGCTATGCAAACCTTCTTTTCCTCATAGCTACAAGTCTCCGTCCTACCTCTCACTCCTGCACCTTTTCTTATCGTTCACACTTTACCGTGTCTTTCTCTCTTTCCCATATCCTCCTTATTTCACTACTTAAATATTGATACCCGTAGCTCTAAAATGCTTATAAAATACACCTTCACAAGCTTGTGCCTCAATGCTATAGTCTTTAAATCATAAAGGGGGCACAAATAAAGTGGATACATGTTTCCTACTGTAAGGGAAAGTTGAGATTGCTGGTAAATTAGTAGGACAAACTACAGACATCTGCTCCATAAATAGAAGCAAAAGATGCAATTCCTAGTGAGGACAGCCCTCTAGGAGGACACACTGAAAACAAACAAGTCAAAGAGCAGGGAAGGGGCAAAAGTTAAAACCGTAAAGCACATCTGTCCCAACAGATGCACAAAACGCAGCAGGGAAACACGTGGGTTATGAGGAAACACCACACGGTGACAAATTCCCGACCTTATAGCTCCCCAGCAATGGAAACCGAATCATGTAGCTAGCCAAAATGCTCAGAAAAAAAGAACTTACAGTCCTACTTTTAAAAGGATTAAGGACCATATAGAGGAATCAAATAATTATATGAACAACTATTGTTAGTTAGGGTTTCTCTTGCTGTGATAAGCGCCGTGACCAAAAGCAGCTCGGGGAACACAGGGTTTATTTCGTCTTACATCTCTCAGGTCACAGTCCCTCACTGGGGGAAGGCAGGGCTGGAACTCAAGGCAGGAACTTGGAAGCAGGAACTGGAGCAGAAGCTATGGAGGAGTGCTGCTTACTGACTTTTCCCCATGGCTTGCCTACTTTCCTGTACCATCCAAGACCACCTGCCCAGGTGTGGCACGGCTCACAGTATGTTGGGCCTTCTCACAACAATAATCAACCCAGAAAATGCCCCACAACTTTCCTACATCAGACATTTTCTCAGCAAGACTCTCTCTTCCCGGGTATGTCTAGGTTTGTATCAAGTTGACAAGAAGCAACCAGTACACTATGAAATCAATTCAATACATAGACATGGAAGTTACCAAGCGAACAAAGTAGTAACTTGGAGAAAAATTTAAAATATGAAGGAAAAGTTCAATAAGGAAATCAAAACACTGCAAAAAATTTAAAATCTGGAAATGAAAGAAATAATCAATCAAATGAAAAACACATCAGAAATCATCATTCAACTGACAAAAGTAAAGCAGAAGAATGGATTTCAAGGATGAAGGCAAAATCGTAGTACTACACCTGAATTTATATGAAGAAAAAATTAATAATCATTACCAAATGCTTCCAAGAAGCCCTGAATACGTTTAGGAGATCAACCCTTAAAGTCCACGGGATGAAAGAAAGACACGGGATAAAGTCAACAGGCACAGGCAAGCCATTCAGTGGTTCCTAAACTTGGAGAAAGAAATAAACATCAAACAAGACAGACATTTAGAATCCAAAATAAGCATGGCTAGGGGAGACCTGCTCCCTGACATGTCATAATCAAGACATCAAAGATACAAACAAAAGAAACCACACAAAAAGCTACTAGGGGAAAATGCCAATTTACAAAGGCAGAAACATCAGAATTATATCAGATTTCATCAGCAACTGTAAAAGTTAAGAAAGCTTGAAAGAATACATTCCAGGTCCTGAAAATAAACAACCGCCAATCAAGTCAGCTACAGCGAGCAAGACTACTACTTTAATGAATGGAGAAATGAGAACAGCTGAAGAAATCACAAGACAATTAACTCTAAGACCACACTGAGAAAGGTAGTAAAGGAAACGGAGGAAGAAGGAAGACAGTCTTGTCCATGAGAACTTGAGAAAGAACACATTACATGAGAGAAACTAATAAAGAAAAACCAGGGAGGAATCAACCATGTCCAACATATCAAACCAGTAAATCCCTAATACTAACAGGGAAAGACGAAATGCTGTACTAATAAAAATCTACTAGAACATCTAACAATGTCATAGGGAACAGCAGCCTCCCCTCAAAATGACCACCTTAAATGCTATCTTGACTCACTAACAAGTGATGCATTCTGACTTGACTAGAGAACAAGGCACAGGGTTGGAGAGATGGCTCAGAGGCTAAGAGCACTTGCTGCTCTTGCAGAGGATCTGAGTTTCGTTCCCAGCCCCATTTCAGGGTGGCTCACAATCACCTGTAACGTTAACTCCGAGGAATCTAACACCCTCTTCTGGCCTCTGTAGGTGCCGGCATTCATGTGTACAGACACACACACACACACACACACACACACACACACACACAAATAATAATAATAATAATAATAATAATAATAATAATAATAATAATAAGACAAGGTTTTAAAAATCAACAATAAATCATCTCATAGACACACACTTACCTAGCAAAGACATGCAAAAGCTGACTGTCAAGGAATGGCGGTCATCCCCCCAAACAAATGGGGTGATTCATACATCTGAGAAAGTCGACTTCAACAGGAAAAAAAACTAGTCAGAAGACACAAAGAAGTTCACTACATATTATTAAAAGGAAGAATTCAGGAAAAGATTGCCATGGTTAATGTTCATGCACTGACTACTGGGCCTCTCAGTTTCAGAAAACAAACAGAAAGGAGCAAAAAAGATCACATCAGTCTTAACACAACGATTGTGAGAGACCTCAATATTCCATATTCAGATCTGGCCCTCCCAACCAAAAACCAGGAACAAAACTTCAGAACTAAATTACATCATGGATAGCTGGGTTTAGCAGTGAACTACGGAATTCTCCAACTACCAGATAAGAACAGCACATCCTTCTCAGGGGCACACGGAATCTTCTCAACAATTGACAACACAATGCAAGCCTTGGAAAATCAAAATAAAAGAGAGGTACTCCTTGTATCTTCTCAGACAGCAGTGGAATAAAATTTCTCAGAAAAAAAAAAACCTGGAAAACTAAACAAATAATTGGAAACTGAACAGTACATTATAGAGTGAAGAGTGGTTCATTAAAGAGATCATGGAGAAAAAAATTTAAAGTCCTAGAAACAAATGAAAATGGCAATACAATTTGTAACAGGATGCTTGGAAGAAGAGGTATTTTGGTTTCTTTAAAAATGCAAAATGGTGTTTGGATTAGGTTTATGTTCTGAATTCAGGTGTGGAGGGTGATTATGAGTTTGATTTGGAATGTTCTATGCCTGTGGCTATAATTTGGTTATGTGTAGCTGTTTTCCCATGTGTAGCTTTATGATCACATGCCGCTTGGACTTATGGGAACTATTGCTTAAAGAGTATATAAGGTTTGAAGCCCCGAGAGCCAGGGTGGGTTGTGGGTTCTTGGTTGTTGGTTGTTTGGTTGGTTCGTCTGTCATTAGTTCATTGATTCTTGCATAGAAGAACATTGGGTGGAGAGATTGGGTTTGCAGATGGTGAGCTGAAATGCTAATCTGGGTCACTTTTAGTGAGTCGTCTCCAAGCTTAGGACAGCCGAAAAGGGCTGTGAAGATTTCTACCTTTCTCTCATTCTCTATCGAGGAAGCCTGTAAAAGTGGTGAAAGTTTCTTTCTATCCTTCCTTTCTCCTTCCATAAATTGAGTGTAAAAGGTTGTAGTTAACAACTACAACAACTTTATGATACTCTAGGGAACAGCCAAGACAGTCCTGAGAGGAAACTTTCTACAGAATAGAAAGCGAAAGAACATGATCAAGCTCATTTTATAAAGTCAGTATTACCTTGATATCAAAACTGGATGAAGCATACCAAAAAAAGGAAACTACAGTCCAATTTCTACGATGAAGCAAAGTTATCAACAAAATTCGTAGAAACTGAACTCAAGAACACATGCAGAAGATCACACATCGTGACCAAATTAGTTTCATCCCAGGAATGCATGGTTGGTCCAACACACCCAAAGCAGCAAATGTAATAATACATCATACAAATAAGCCCCATGGCTAAATGGAATGGTCATTTCAATATATTTTTAAGGCATTTCATGAAGTTCAACATGCCTTCATGATAAAAAGTCCTAAAGAAATTAGGACAGATGGAGCATACACCAAAATAATGAGTTGTATAGCAAACTCCTACAGACAGCATTGTAATAAATGGGGGGGGGCTGGGAATTTACTCTAAACTCTGGACAGACCTTAATTTAAAGCCCAAATTTTAGCTGGGCGGTGGTCCACCTTTAATCCCAGCACTCGGGAGGCAGAGGCAGGCAGGTCTCTGTGAGTTCGAGGCCAGCCTGGTCTACAGAGTGAGTTCCAGGACAGCCAGGGCTACAACAGAGAAATTGTGCCTCAAACAAACAAACCAAAACAAAAATGCTGAAACTGTCAAGGGCAAGTCTTCAGGACATGGGTATAGGCAAGACCTTTCTGGGTAGGAGTCCAGTAACATTGGCGATAACCCCCACCCCGCCAAGAGTTGAAGAATAGGATCGTACAAAGTCTAAAAAGCTTCCGTGCAGCAAGGAAAGCTGCCAACTGAGCAAACAGCGTGCAGCATAGAAGAGATATTTCCAGTTGTACTCCAAGAGCGACTAATATCAGACGCAAAAGTTAAGCACGCACACAAAACAAAACTATCGGTCAATAAATGGACTAATGAAATCAGCATGCAGTTCTAAAAAGAATAAACGTAAATGGCCGATAGTTACTTTTAAAAAGGAGTCAAACGTCAGCAAGGATGTGAATAGAAGGGAACTTTACTCACCACTGGTGGGAATGTAGTGATACAGTCATTGTGGAAATAAACGTGGAAGAGTCTCAAAACTTAAAAACAGAACTATCGTATGTCCCGGCTACGCCACTCCCGGTTGCATGACCTAAGGGCTCTCTTTCCTACCACACCTGTGCATCCATGTTCATGGCTCCTTTAACCACAATAGTTAGGCGAATGAATCAGCCTCGAAGTCCACCAACATATGAGTGGATAATAAGAATGTGGTACAAACTTACCATGGGACGTTATTTAGCCATTAAGAAAAGTGAAATCGAATGAATCTGGAAATTAAATTACACAAGGTAACCCCAGCTCAAAAAAACAGATACTTCTTTCTCATATGTGGATCCTAGCTTTACATGTGTATACGTGTGTGTGTGTGTGTATAGTATTTATATACACTGTGTGTGTGTGTGTGTATATATATATACACACACACATAAAACTACATAGGGACCACAAGAGGAAGAAGAAGAGGTATTGATGAAGGGGGAGGGGAACAGGACACATGGTTCTTGAAAGCAAAAATAGAGGTTTCTGGGGGTGGAAGGGATGAAAAAATCATTAACTATTAGACTTGAACAGTCATATAAATCATATAAACCAATCAGACTTAGCAAAAAAAGGTGAGGCGATGATGGAGAAGATGGAGGGGAACAAAGATAAAGATGTAGCAACACACAAGGTTGACATTAAAGGAAACCTTGTCCAGACTGGCCCTGAACTCTGTCCGTATCTCTCAAGTGCTAGGATTCATGCGTGCTAGGCAGGCGCTCTGTCAGCTGAACTGCATCCCCACTCCCCTCATGAGACATTTTATAACGTTGAAGAGTTTATCCATTAGGGAGATAAAGATAAATGTATATGCACCCTACAGAGCTCTAAAATGTATAAATCCAAAAGATAGGAAAATGAGGAAGAAACAGACAATTTAACTGTCACACATAATATTAACTGTCTTCAATATTCAATTTTCAAATCCAAGAATTGGTAAAGTGGGGGAACCACTGGAATTGCCAACACTGCGGGTGGCAGAAGAAAACTGTCAGTGCCTTTAGCAAGATCTTTCTGCTTCTAGAGGAGCAGAAGCACAGAAAATGTTCTTACCACAGTGTTCTACGGGCACTAGTTAGAGGAATAATAGTCAACATGAGGAACAGTGGCGGCGGCGGCAGCGAGAAGAGAGTCATTTTCCGAGCGTTGCTGATGGTCCACATCGTGACAGGTGGTGGCTAAACGGTGTGTTTCCTTTATGGTAACCATTGTAGGCACCTTGCTCTCTTTATGCTCTATTCAGTTACATAAGGTTTAGTTACTAAGGAGCCGCAAAGCAGGAATATTAAGAGGTATAAGGACACTGTGGGGAGTGATGAATATGTTCCTTGTGTTTAGTGTAGTGATGGTTTCGGGAGTGTGTATATAAGTCAGAACAGAAAGCATATTAAACAGACACAGTGTGAATTGGGCAGAGTCCTCTAGAGGAACAGAAACGATGGACTGTACCGATATTACAAAAGGGGATTTATCAAAATGGCCGGCACAACAAGGGCTGGGTACTTACTTCACCAACGCTGTCTGTGTGCTGGAGGGGTTGACCGCCCAGTAGCAGCTTGGTCCACAAATCTGAGTGCTCCATCGGTCCTAATCTGGCTCTGGAGGCCCAAAGGATTCCTTGAGAGCCACTGGTCTTTAGTCCAGGTTGGAAGGTGGGAGAGGATGGAGTCTGATACCAATGAAGGAAGGCGGTGGTGGTGGAGGCGCCGGTGGCAGTGGCAGCAGTAAACATTCACCACAATAAGAGAAGGCAGGCAAGCATGCAGCACTGCCCTTTCTCTGGACTTCTTTGTATCTTGGCCATGTGTCAGAAGATGCTGCCCTTCTATGGAGACCTTCTCCCTTCAATTAATCCAGTGGTTCTCAACCTGTGGGTTGAGATGACCCTTTCTCTCTTTGTGGGTTAAATGACCCTTTCTCAGGTTGCCTAAGACCATCTGTATATCAGATATTTACATTACAATTCACAACAGTAGCAAAGTTATAGTTATGAAGTGGGAACGAAAATGATTTTATGGAGGGTTGAGAACCACTTTGTCATAGTCAATTTCAGATAGAATCGAGTTCACAATCAAGATCAATCATCACACAGTGGGCTGTAAGATGTACCCAACTTCCAAATAATGGGTAGAACAATTATGCCAAAAATTATGAATTATTAGACTTGAGCAATCATATAAACCAATCAGACTTAGCAAATTCACAGAGGGATCCCACTCAACAGAACTTCAATGTATTTTTTCTCCAATGTACCTAGAACCGTCTCCAGGATAAGCCACCTATTAGACCACAGTGGAAATCTCAGTAAAATTTTAAAAATTAAAATCATACAGGGTATCTTCTCCAACCTCAATGGAATGAAATTAGAAATCAGTAACATATGGAAAATGGGAAATGTATTAAAATCAAACAATACATTGCTAAAACTGTCATGATTTGGGTCAATTTGGGTGAATCTCAATTCCATGTGCTAAAGCTTGTCCTCAGTGTGCTGACACTGGAAGAGGCTGTGGTCCTTCAGCTTCGAGGGGCCTGTGCCAGGTGATTGACTTAAGGAGCAGTGTTCTCATGAAGGCAGACCACTGGGTGTAGCTTCTTTGTCAATTCTAGAATGACCTCACAGTAGACCTCCCACTCCTCTGGCTCCCACAGTCGTTCTTCCTTTATTTCTGAGGCCGTCCCTGAGCTGAGGTGAGCTGTGGACAAGGCCGGCCCTGAGCCGAGGTGAGCTGTAGACGCATCAGTTGGGGCTGCGTTCTCTACATTTCGTCCAGCTCTGTAACGGTCTCTGTCTGCTACAAAGGGAAGATTCTTTGATGCGGGGTGAGAGCTGCACACAGCTGAGGGCATACGGTTAAGTCTTTAGAATGCAGTTAGGAATTATGCTGAATTAGCCAATAGCTGAGAGAAGCTTCTCTAAGATCCCAAACTTCCTGGAACTAGTGAGGTCATGGGTCATGCAGAGAGCATTTAAGAAAGACCTCTGTATGTCCATGTTCCTCAAAGTGCTCTCCAAAGTCTCAGTTTCCCTGATGAATGTTTTTAGCATCCCTGTTTTCCCTGATGGACAGTCTCAGCGTCTGTTTGTGGCATCAGAGGCCAGTTACAGTCACCAAATGGGCCAAAGCATGTGCAGCTCTAGAGTAAGGGCAGGGGCAGGGGCAGGGGCAGGGGCGGGGGCAGGGGTGGGTGAGTGCTCCTGTGAGGGTCTTGGTATGTGGCAATCAAGCCTCTAACACATGGGCCTTTAGAGTAGTTAACATCCAAACTATGGGCCAGAAATGAAAGTCCTAGTGAGTGCGTGGCTCCCAGTGTCTTTGTCCTGAGCAGTGGGGAGTCTGGGCATATCAGTCCCCAGCATTGGTACATCTGGGGAAAACACAGAAAGGCTCCAAAGATCCCCTAATATATGGGACTCCTGCAACTCAGAACCCTCCTGGGTACCACTTTCATCTGTGTCCAGTCCTGTACTGGAGCTAAGTGTGTTAATTATTTATTGTTGCACACTAGCATTGCTATTTTTGAGTTTGCTTGTTTATCTCTCAAATTGAATTGATGGTTTGCTGAAGTACCATTTTGTACCTAGGAAATGACCGAGGCAAAGTGGATGCTTAATCAATATTTGTGGGTGGATGGATGGATGGATGGATGGACAGAGAAGAAAAGGAAAAATGGAAGATGGATAGACATCATGACTCATGCCAATGATGGTGGTTAGTATTGATTGCCAACTTGACAGGGTCTAGAATAACCCAAAAGACAAAGCTCTAGGCATGTCTATGAAGGATGGTCTATATTAGGTCACTTGAGACAGGAAGACCTACTTTAGCAGTGGGCTATTGCATGGGCTAGGCCCTGATCGGCATAGAAAGGAGAAGGGGAATTGAGTGCTAACATTCATCGCTCTCTTCTTGACTTTCAAATACAAAATGACCACCTGCCTCAGACTCCTGCCACCATGACTTCGCCACAAGCTGAACCAAGATAAACCATTTTCGCATAAATCCCAGACAATTTCATCACAGCAGAAGGAAAAATAACGAATGCAACTATAATCCTGGCAGTAGGTAGGTTGAAGCAGGAGGACTTGGCATGAGTTTGACCATCTTGGGCAGCAGATTAAAATCTTGTCTCAAAAACTAATTTAAAAAATCCAAGACAGATGTGTAGATTGAAGGAAAATGAGTGAATGGCAGGAAAATCAATGAATGGGTGCTGTATGGGTGACTGGTTCTACAGACTCCTCCGAATTCATACATTGAGGCCCTAGGTCTCAATATGACTTTACCTAGAGATAAATATTTGGGGCAAGGTAATTAAGCTTAAGAGACATGACAGCGATGTATTCAATAAGTTCTTGTGTCTTTATAAAAGGAGAAGCAGACACCAGCGAGCTTTCTCTTCCCGTCTGAACAAAAGAAAGCCCACATTAGGACTCAGAGGACAGCTGTGTGCAATAGGAGAAGAGGAGATCCTTCTCCGGAACCCTCATTAGCACCTTGACTTTCATTCCCAGAAGTGTAAAACTAAATGTCTTGATGAAGCTACCACCAAGACTATGGTATTTTGTTATGGTGATTCAGAGAGAGTAACACGGGTGGTGTGGGTGTGTAGGTGGGTGAATAGGGAAGTAATAGACAAATGATAGGCCGGTGGATGGTGGCGGTAGATGAGCGAATTGAGGGTGGTGGGTGGATAGATGACGGATGGGTGGGTAGGTGCATGAGTGACTACATGGACGGATAGCGGAAGAACAGGCCGGAGGCTAATGGCTGGACATATGGTGGGTGGATGACTGAGGAGAGGATAAATACGTGGACAATACACTAGGCCTCCTGGAGACTTCCTTCTTGCTGCCTTGGGCTCGTTATATTGAGAGCATTTCTCTGTGGGAGCAATGCGAATGTCTGATTGCAAGCTGTGACTGTCTTGGGAATTGATTTCCTGGCTTTTCAGCTTTCCCCTACATAGCCCCCACCTGGAACGGGGTTCCTTTGCCACAGTGTTCAAGTTTACAAAGGGAATCCTGACTGAGATCCCACTGGGACTCTCACTGATACTCTCCAAGTATCAGAGTCTCCCTAGAGAAGCTTCAGGGAGCTCCGTGGAGGAACTAAAGCAGAATCCAGAGGAGAGGGGGCCTTGTCCCAGGAGCTGGTGGGCTGCTTCTCTCCTCACCTACTTAGCCTTTAATCATCCACTGTCAAGGAGATGAGAGACATCAGAGAGGCCACCGTCTTCTGCCTGAAATTCTAAACCCAGTCTACGAGTGGAGAAAAGGCAGCCCTGGGGTAGGGTCAGGGAGGTGGAAGCAACAGGTCGGAGTCGGGAACCCAATCTTTTTGTAGCCATAACTCCTGCAGACCCCCTGCCAGGGGCACATGCTCCACGCTGTACACAGCTTGGGGCCCTTCGGGAAGGGTGTCGGAGGCTTTATATAGAGCTCTCTCTTTATTTTGCTGTCTCCTTTTGTGTCACGGTGTTTTCAGTTACTGTTAAACAGCAGCTTATAATTATGAACTAAATTTTCAAAGCATCAGTGTGAATCTTGCCATTCATTTTTATTTTGTTTAATGTTGGTTTTAATTACAAAACCAAGAACATTAGTTTATATTAATTTATATAATTTATATTAATTAATATTAATTTAGTTCGCATGTAGAGTCGCTGATATTTTTGTTGTTCGTACATACACGCGTGCATATTTCGCTTTCATCAGAGCACTGCAGACTCTTCGTGGATGTAACTCTCCTGAGGAAACTTCTCTTGGGGAGGCCTGAGTGCTCCACCAACTCTCTTGATTTTGGAGAGCTGAGTGTGGTCCTTATGTGTGGCTGTCCCTTCCCCCGCTGCTCCTAGGGTGCAGGCTGAGGAGGGGGAGTCTCAGGAGAGGAGCATCCACCCCCCCCACCCCCCCCCCCCCCGCCCAGGACTGGTCCCAGCCTGGCAAGGAGGCCTCCCTGACACACGGCTGACCTTCTCTTCTACACAATTGATTTTCAGTTGACCTCTGCCTTCCATTTTACACTTCAGTGCTTCTGTGGCCTGCAAACCTCTTTGAACACACTCTTAGACACCCAACAAAGCCAGCGTGGGTACAGGGTCACAGGCCCGGGCCCCTTCCTGCCCAGTCTAGTGGAGTCTTCAGCCTCCTATTCTCTCTCTTCTCTTCCTAGTAAATTTTACTAATAGTGTCACTCGGACCATAAAGACACTTTGAAAGCTTTATATTTTGAAAATGGTCTCAAACTACAAAGCATTTTTAGGAACAATGCAATGAGTTCCATACACACCTTGCTGAGATTCTCCAGCTGTTAACAAGATAAGGGCACTGTCTTACGGGGACTCAGAATAATAATAAAAACCAGGACATTAAAAAATATGTATATATTTGTGTTTTGGGGGAGGGGAGGGTTGTACACGTGGGTGCAGTGCCTGCAGAGGCCAGAAGATGGCAGTGGATTCCTGGGAGCATCCTGATATGGGTGTTGGAAAGCGACATGGATGCTGAGAACTGAACTCAAGTCATGCAAGAGCAATATACTCTCTTAACCACTGAGCCACCCCTCCAGCCCCTAAACCGAGAAACTTAATGATGATGCACACGCGTGTGCACAAGCATGTATCCACCCCAAATGCACATGCTCACACGAGCCCCCAGACTCTCCGAAGCTGCTGGCTTGTGGCTAGAAAGGAGCAGAGCTCAACAGTTCTGCCACTCTCAGCTCTGTGCAGCCTCGGACAGCCTCCCTGACACCTGTAAGCCACAGCTGTCCTCATCTGGAATACAGAAGATCTATTATCTATTATCTTTTGAGTTCACATCAAAGTTGACATTTTAAAGATCCTTTGTTTGGGGCTTGGGATGTAACTCGGTGGTAGAGAGTACTTAGCATGCTCAAGGCTCTAGGTTCAAACCACAGCACCAAAAAAAAAAAAAAAAAGAATGTCTTTTGTTTTGGAATGTACCAGCTATTCAGTACACTGTAGCTACCATCCCCCTCATCGTCCCTTCCTTCCTTTCCCAGAAAAAGCACAGAGACCAGCCTAGGATCTGACCCACACAATCAGCTCTTCTTGTTTCTTGAAGCCACTGAGACCTGGAGTCAACTCCTGCCCTGAGCAACAGGGTTCTTGTTCAAGCACCACCTCCTCCTCCCAGGCTCTTCCTGACTTCCCGCACCCACACTCGTTCAGGGATTACATGAGAGGGGCTCACTTAGGGCCAGGCACATCACCTGGCACAGGACGTCGGCCCCCTTGCCTGGTGGCTGCAGGCTTTTCTCAGTGATGAGCCGGCGATGACTGGCCTGCTCCTAAGCATGCACAAACTCAGAACAAGCACTTGCACTCCATGCTCACAGACCACTGGCATTCACCTGGCAGGACTCCCGCTGCTTGGACACACTTGTCTCTTCCCATCCATATGCATTCTAGGCCAACTTTGCTCTCCTAAAGGTAGTTGTAGCTGTTTATAATGTTTACAAAAACGTTACCAGAAGATGAGCTTTCACAGAGATTTTTAGGTGTCTTCCTCGTGACCTTTCTCTGAGAGTCACAGTTGTTTAGGTCATGTGCCAGCTACAATCAGGAAATTGGCTTCTTGCAAGCCAGTCAGAGGCGGTGAGTGGTGCTCCTGGGAGCAGCCCCCCCCCTGCAGTTGCAGTAATGAAGCTCCCATTATCCAGCCCACCACTGAGACCAAAGCCAGCCAGCTCTAGCTTGGGGTCAGACAGCATCCTTCCCCATGTCACGTGGCCAGAAGTCCCTAAGCTAGTGGGCAAGGGGCCCAGCTGACACTGTCTCAGGATCCTTACAGAACCTACAAAACTTCTCTGGTGCCTACAGGTTGGTGCTAGCTTGAGTCATACCTATTCTGGCTGCCCTCTCCTCCAGAGCCTGTCTCTCTAGGAAAGACAGGAGGGCCAAGGAAGGATTCTGTTTCCCAGCTCTAAGATCAGAGGCAATGGGGTACGTCACAGGTATCTCTTGTTTGTACTTAGACTCATTCATTTACAAGTTCATCCGTCAAGCTGGGCAGTGGTGGCACATACCTTTAATCCCAGCACTCGGGAGGCAGAGGCAGGTGGATCTCTGTGAGTTCGAGGCCAGCCTGGTCTACAGAGTGAGTTCCAGGACAGTCAGAGTTACAACAGAGAAACCCTATATCAGGGAGGGGAAAAAAATTCATCCTGTCTTCCACGTGTCCGACAAAACCAAAAAGGTCAAGATAACAGCATCCCAGCCTTTCCCCTTTCCTGTGTACCCCAGAACTGTGAGCTTAGACCTTCCCGCCCATGTGAGACACCCGGAGTTTATGCTAGAGCTGTGGGCTACTGAGCCACTCCTTTATGCGAGTCTGCGCAAGGCCCCTCCCACTGTCAGAGTGGCACCTGTCTCCCAAACATTTCTGTGTGGCCGGGGAGGCATCAAAGGGTAGTCCACCATCCAAGGCCACTCTGAAGGGCTTCAGTCCTGGTCAGTGCTTTATTCAAGCCACATGTTCTAGAGCAGGGACCCAAAGCAGCACACCTCTAAGAATGTCTGTCCTCCGTGGACAGATGTTGGGAAAGAAGGAGCCCTCCAGGCCAGCCAGCAGCGTCCAGGAGGTCTTCATCCAGGAGGAGGTCTTGGGATTGCCATGCGTCCCAGATGACCACTTGCTGGTAGCTAGGCAGGGACTCCAGAGTTCCGAGGTAGGGGTGAGGGACCATGTCCAGGAACCACAGGGAACATAGCTGTTAGGGATCCCATGATCTGGGCTGCCTGTGACACAGGCTACAGAGCCCACGTTGGGACTTATAGGGAGCAATGGATGTTCAAGCTTATTATTTAAACCTTTGATATTTTAAAATCATTCATTCTTTTATGCTTTAATTTTGCTGCTTGTGCGTATTTTAGAAAAGGCTGGCCATTTTATACTTTT